>JAECUM010002755.1:0-169814 GCA_016617855.1 Megalonaias nervosa | reverse complement strand
AAATGATCATAAAAGTTAGTTGATGTTGCTAGTATCTTTTTTTCTTAATTGGGGTTGAGGCTTTACATATTTTATTCTAAAGTTATGATGCGGTGACATACAATGACACAATATAGTTAAAAAACATGTGGTGTGAGGGACTGATATGTCAATAGTGCAGTCCCTGGGGCAATACCATTTCAGTTAAGTCCATGACATTAACTTTTACACCTCTTTTGACTTGTGTTCTGTGGCTATAGTGTGTTCCAACAACTCTGAAAACATAATGACCACACAAGCTTAGTCAGTGACACCTAACTTATTGTCCGACAATAAAACAATGTATGAACTAGACTCTGAAGTTAGCTTAGTTGTCAACACTTTTATTGGTCAATGATACCTTTCCTGAGTGTCTAAAAAAGAAACAATCTGTAGACTAGACCAAGTTGAATTTTATATCCTTTAGATAATCATTTTACAGTTTCACTGATAAACGAATTCTTATGCATATCTATAATGTGTCTTTAACTTTTGGTATATGACTGTTTATTGCATTTGAGCTATAAATAGGTTGTTGATTTGGGTTCGTGTTCTATATAGTGAACCTGTTATAAGTTTGGGGTAATTTTCCCATTGGATGATTAAGTCAGGTGGATTGTTTTGCGACATAAGTCACGTGAGAAGTATAATAATAATAATAATAATAATAATAATAATAATAATAATAATAATGACTTTATTTAAAGAGGGTAACACAATTAGCTGAGAACTTGTCTACCTTGAAGCCCTCATACAAAGGAATTTATTTATTTTAGCTGCATCTCTGAAGCCACTGGATATACTGGGTTTGGAACAAGGAAATAGAGTGGGCACTTCTAATCTCAACTGGAATACTATTCCAGATCAAAGTTCCAGAGTATTGGGAACATTTTAAAAATAATTCCTTATTTGGTTTGGGAATTTTATACTGTTTGGTAGACATGGATCGCAGGTGGGGAGTATTGCCAGGTAGCCTATACTGGAATAGTGATTGTAAATATTCAGGAGCACTATTTTTGGATATCCTGTACATTAATTTGGCTTTTCTCAAATGGATTCGGTCTTTAATAGGTAATATTTTTAACTTACCAGCTAAATTTTCCTTGCTTTCTTTCTGGATTGATATTAGCCCAAATGCTCTTTTCTGAAGATGTACCAGCTTTGCAATGTTTTTATCATTTGAATTACCACATACTGACGTATTACAGTAGTCTAAATAGGGTTGTATGTAACTGTTATAAAATAGTTTTCTGTGCCTTTCAGGGAGAAAATGTATTTATTCTACTAAGAAGCCAAAAACTTGAATTGACTTTTTTTACTGATATGTTTGATATGTTCAGTCCATGATAGGTTATTATCTACCAAAACACTAAGTAGTCTATCATGACAGACTATTTGCAACTTTTTATCCTTCCATGTCAGACATAGTTCATCACTATCGAGATTTGATGTTTTTTGCTGTGTTGAGATAAGTAATATTTTAGTTTTACCAGTATTGACCACTATGCCATTGCATGTGTACCAGTTGTCCAGTTTGTTTAGAACATTCTGTAAAGAAACTGAGTTCATGCTTTGTGTTTTGGATGTCTGACAATGTTGTGTCATCTGCATAGAGATCTGTAGATGATATTGAGTCCCTTAGTAACAGTGGTAGGTCATTAATAAATAAAATAAATAGGAATGGACCTAGAATTGAGCCTTGTGGTACTCCATATCCAATTGTTCCAGGTTCAGACAGAACATTATTTATATAAACATGCTGTGTTCTCTCACTTAAGTATGAAGTAAACCATCTAACTGTGCTTTCATAACACTGGTAGATTTTCAGTTTCTTCAAAAGGATTTCACGATCCACCATGTCAAAAGCTTTCCTGAAATCTACAAATACAGATCCAATCATTCTACCCTGGTCAAGTGCTTGAAGCCATTTATCAGTTAGGGAGATCAAGGTAGTCTCACATGAATGTTTCTGTCTAAAGCCTGATTGATTAGGGTGTAACAGCAAGTGTTTGGTTAAATATGACATGAATGAGTCATGGGCATGTTTTTCAATCAATTTTGACAAGTTTGGTTAGTACTGAGATCGGCTGGTAGTTATTAGCATCATCCTTAGAACCAAATTTGTGAATTCTTATGTTCTTGTTTTAAAGTCAGTCTGCAGATGTTATTAATCTTATGTTTAGATATTTGAGAGGAATCAATTTTTGGGGTTTATTCATTGAAATTACAAAGTGCTTATAAAAAGTTTTACAAAACTTATCGATTTTGTTTCTTTCTATTAGACATGATGATATTTCTGATATCCTATGACCAATGTCCAGTTGCTCAGAGCATGTGCTTGTCAACAGACATGTCTGGCAAATACAATGATTTCAGGATCTGTGGCTCAAGTCAATATGTTCATGAGCTCAGTAAAGTGCCAAAATGCATGCAGTGACCTTTGACATGATTCCAAGGTCAGATTTTCAAACTCCTTCACACAAGCACAGACAATTTGATGATCAGATCTGCAATAATTTCATTTTCCATACTGCAAAATGTGTTTTAGTGAAAACTCTCTGTCAATGCCACCATCCTTTCAAGATGAGTAGTAATAAAAAAATTTTTAATGGTCAAATTTATGGAAAACTACAACCACTGGGCAGTTTATATAGTTAATTGTAACAGAGGTGATTAAAAGAAAAAGGCAGTCTTAGATAAACAACCAGATTACTTAACTGACTGACAACTGATAGGGTGATTCTATGTTTGCTAGTCATTTGAGCATGGCTGTGGGAGAGGTCATTAGGATAGCCCTTCTCATTGAGTATATGGCTTTTTAGCCTTCAATACACATGTAGCAAAGTTACCCAGTGCAGTGCACTATAAATAGAACACCTGTTACCTTTTTGACTCCATACTCATAGGCCTGCCTGTTAACTGTTAAGCAGTGTAGTGTATGTTAGTTTAACAGCAATTTGAACCATTTTACATATTTGTACACATATATTATGGATGGAAAGGTTTAAGAGTAAAATCTGATCGTTATAGCTGTATAATTATTGTTCATGGAAGAATTTTTTTATGTGCTTTAAAATCTTGAGAGAACTCATTCACCATCAAGTTAGTGAAGCCGCATGATCAACCATAGCTGCGATTTCTCATACTCGAAATTTAGAAGTTCTTTGTCTGTGTCTATATCACTAAATCATCTGAATTTGATAATTTATAAAAACTAATTGCTGCCTACATCAGAACCTTTACCTAAGTTACTGAAGCTTTTATAGTTGTGATTCTAATCGTGAAAACTCAAGTAAGTAATGAACGAAATCCATGACCTCCATTTTGATGCATGGAGAATATGACCCAGTTACTTTAAATAGCAGATTTCAACCAGAGCATAAACAGCGACCACGTGATCTGACGTAATGGTCATTCACACCAATGAATGTAGTATCTAATAGGGGGTTTTCTTCAAAGTTGGCGCTATGAAAACCCGCTTAAAATGGCTGATGTTTACAGCAGGTCTCGAAAGGCGCTTCCATGAGAATGGTGTAGAGGCATCAAAAGGTGCTTACATGCAAATCGGGTAGAGGCGTCCAAAGGCGCTTCCATGCGAATGGAGTAGAGGCATCCAAAGGCGCTTGCATGAGGTAAAGGGATAATTTGAATAGGTGAAGTGCATAAAGTGGAACAACCCAATTCATTTGAAGTTAGCTAAGGTCAATCACAGATGCATGCCAAAGAAACAAATCTATTACACTTAGCTGCTGTGAAGGAGAATGTTGAGCCATCTTTATTAAAGATATTTCCTTGTTCACCATGAGTGGCAACATTTCTTTGAAGTCAGATTTTACTCCATTCATAACATGCAAAACATGATTATTATCAAAGTTGGAGTGAAAAAGTTTGGAGCAGTGTGGAACTGTAGTTCATTTTTCTGATGCAAAATGCTACAATGCAGCTATGATTTAGTGACAGATGATCAATCTCAAAAACAAGCAAACCCTGACAGACCTAAATTTCAGACTCCTAGTAGACAGAGTTTGACATTGTTATGCAGATCAGTAAGAGGGTTACAATCTTATACTTTGCACATACTGTAAGAACACTATACTAAAAATCAATCTTTCTGGAGTGTACAACATCCATTGATAGTCACATAAGTCATAACACAATGCATTGAAACAATGCTCAAATGCAGAGCTCGATCTCAAAAATAATTTAACATTGCTTTAACAAACACTGACAGACAGTCACAAGAGTGGAAGTGCTATGATGCTCTTTCACTTCAGAACACAAGCTGCCATTTGCAAATGTGGATTATTTTTCAGACCTGTGTAAGGAAATGTTAATGGATAGCAATATCGAGAAGAGATACAATTATAAAAGAAGTTGTTGTACACTCCCTCACAGCAATGCAGAAGCAGAAAAAATTATTTTCATTGCTGAACCTTCAACAAGAAAAGTTTGAACAACAGTATCATCCAGTCTCCAAAGCAAAGGCAAGCACTAATGACACTTGTATCCCTGTCAAACCCTCCAAAAAAACTATTCGCAGCTTTAAAGCCTGTAAACACAAGTTAATACACTATTCCAATGCCCAATGCATTTTAAACTCAGAAACTTTCTGTATTGGTTTATTTAATGTATGTGTGGTTGTCATCGTGTGTGTGTGTGTGTGTGTGTGATAATGTTAAGTCTGCCAACAACTATTTGTTGAGAACTGTGTTAAATATTTTATAGAAAACAGATATTTCCATTTTTTAAATTACAATATGAATTTTCAAAGTCATTTTCTATTGGCTTATGTGAGTAAATAATCTCATTTGTACACCATCACTTTTGCAGTCACATTCACTAACTCTCTGGACCACAAAACACTTTTGGAGTCTTAAAAAAACAACACTGGAAGGTTTGCAGTCTTGAAAAACTTTTTTACAGTAAAACTTCTTTCAATGCAATAGGTTCCAGATGAAAATATTGCTGATCTGACCACAAATATGACTGCCCTTTTGTAAAAAGTTTTGAAAATTGACCTACCATGTATACTCACTTACAAGTTGCATCTAACTTCAAACTGCACTGACCCAGATCTGATACCACATAATGTGCTTGCAGATTTAGGGTCTATGTAGTTTATTTGAAGTAATCAATGGAACAAACAACACAGACCCTAATCTACTAGTACATTATGTGATGACTAATCAGGGCCTTCACTGTTTGCAGTTGGACTTGTATGCAAGTATATATTGTACTTGAGCTGGCAGGTCTGTGCACTTTGTAATACCTAAAAATTTCAACAGAACAGTGTAGAGTCAGATCTGCCATTGCATTATGCAATAGCAGGATCTCAAGCTCAAAACCTGGAGTATATTTCCATTGTTGAAATTTAGGATGGAGACAAAAGAACCCGATGATCCTGAACTGAACAAACTTCTAACTTGATTCTAATTAAAGTTAAAGAATGTCAAAATTTCCTTTGAGTTTCATACTCTGAAAGTTCTGAGAATACAAGACCAGTTCTGGGTGCTCTGTCTACAGTTGGGCATGTGAATGGGGTTAAAAGTTTCTAAAAATTAATGATATATCTGATTTCTCATTATGCCATGTGTGTGCCTACACAGGTTAAACCTGCAGCAACAAAAACATTTTGTGAGCTTGAAATGGAAACTGCATTTCTGACAAGGAAATTAATTTATGCTAAAGAAATATGACTCATCACTGTCTGCATCTCTCTTAAGTTATTTCCCCTTACTTCCTTGACCACAATGATAAACCTGTTTTGATGCATTGCTGAATAGGACTTGCTTTGTTTTCAGCTTGGATCAAATAGTTAACAAAATGTCACAAATTCACTACAACAGATTAGGCCAACCCAATCCTACCAGTTACTGATATTTATATGGTCAACTAAGGAAAATGACGTTAGTAAAGGGTGGGTGGGTTGTTTTGCTTCAGTGTGAGTTTAATCTTCAAAGCTTCAAATCTGGATCAAATCTGGTATATGATAAAAAGAAAAGTTTCTTTTCTTACATAAATATCAAATTTATTTCATCTTGAAGTATCAAAAATGTTATATTTTAACTCGTGACTTGCCACTCCTTAAAATATAATGTTTTTTGTACCACATGATGAAATATATCCAGTATGTTCATAGGAAATGAAAATATCTTCTATTTACTCAGCCAGAATAAACTCTTAATCAATCAGCTATTATAGAAATATAAAAATTACTGATGTTAAAGATCTAAAGATCTAAATTCAATTGTTTTTCAAAACTTATTTTGCTCCCCATCAAACACCTGTTTTAAGTAATTAAACCCAAGAAAAGTCTGCTCTCCATCTGGTCAGCATTTATTAGTATTTAAGAGTTAAAGCAAAGCACCTGTGTAAGCTTGACTGAAACAATGGAAAACAAACTTCCAACAGAAAGTATGAGCTTTCAATGAACAAAATCGGAAATATTCTCGTAGAACATTAAAAAGAAACACTGGTCAGCCCAGAAACAACACTCTCCAACTGAGCAAGTGATTTGAAAATTCACCCAACAACTCAATCTTTTCACTTGCCATTTACAGTTGCCAAAAAGAATTTTTAACCATCCATATGGTATACATGGGTGTTAAATATGGTGCACTCCGTTCATTGACCAAGAATTCTCTTTCAATAACATCCTCTCTTTGCCTTGCACTTTGTTCCCTCATGAGTGGTGATAATGTACAAAAAAAAACCAAACTTTCTTCCCATTTTTGAAATTGGAAAGATATAGGGTGTACAATAAGCTTAATTGAAGATGCTCAATATTTTTTAAACTAGAACATATCCTTCAGAAGTTACATATAAATGATGTTGTTAAATCGAATTTTAGGTACCACTTCAAAAACCATGTTTTACTTAAAGTACCTTCAAGCATGATAAAAGAAAATAAAATAAATGAGCATATCTGTATCTAACATAAGCTACATGATGACTTACAACCTTTACTAACATAAGGTTTGTGAACAGTAACCTGAACAAGAAAGCTTGATTTTGTTTTAAAAATGTTTCTTTTTAAAATACAATCCATAAAACTGAAAAAGTGAGAAACAATAGTGGGCAAAATTGGGACTCAAAACAAAGATGAGTAAATCTGAGATTCAAAACAAAGATAAATAAAACTGAGACACAACACAAATAAGAATACTAACTTTGATCCAGACTTCATGGTTCAAGAATGAGAAAGGCACAGGAGGGTTGTCTCCATTGGAAGGTGTTGTTTTCGAGTAGTCGATTGTTGTGCCATCCAACCTTGGAGGTGTTCCTGTTCAATGATAAAGGAAAAAGACTTTAGTTATTAATAAATCTTGATGTTCTGAATTTCTAACAAACAAAGTTGTTAAATACGCTTACATAGCAATTTTTTTTTTTTTTCCTTTATTTTTTTTAACACTTTTTTGGTGTCAAATAATGAAATATACCAAAAGTATATTCCAGGTAGACCATTTTGCAAATATATTTTACAAAAATGTTTAAGCAAAATGAAACTATATCACAATTACTTTGATCTCCAAATCTACTTATATGTAAACAAAACAAAAAGTCAAAGAGTTTCCGTGGACCCCTCCTTTCCCCCTCCCCCCATTCTATAATCAAAGGGCCATACCAAAAATTACACTTACCTCCTATTCCATCGGCATGATATAACCAATAATGTGTTAAAGTGTTTCTTACCCACAAAAACAAAACCTTCTCAGCAAAAACTCACTAATAAGTTGGGTCCAACTTAAAACAACATAGACCCCAATTTGCCATTGAATAATGCTCCTGCAAATCAGGGTCTCTGTTGATTGTTCAGCTGATCAGTCCAAACAAACTGCATAGACCCTGATCTACATTATGTCATGGAAAATATGGGTCTGTACAGTTTGAAGCTGGACTCAACTTATAAGCAAGTATATATGGTTTATGTAATACCTATCCTCCTACTAATACACATACAAAGGCAGCTAAAAAAGCAATCCTCCAAATGTCACTACAACTGCAGTTTTTGCACTTTTATCACCTGAGTGGTGATATCACTTTTGGAACTACTGTTTCCATTTAAGAAGTATATCTGTCCTTATGAATGTATGTTCTTCAGACCTGTACTTCCATATTTAGTCCTATTTTATTTTTCTCTCTCTCTCCATCAGGATGAACTGATCTTAAAATGTGCAAATACTGCTGACCCTATAGCATACATTGATGTAAACAATGAAAAGGTGCCATCATGCATGCCCAAAAATGAAATCTAAACAACAAAAACTAGGTTTCATGTATAACTTTCTGATAATTAGTACTCCACATTAATCATGCAAATTCACATGACCTATTGCTTTTCAATATTCTGTCATCCATACAGTATCATATACCTGTTGCACTCAACATCAAATGGTACACATTTTTAAGAAAAATTGTTGATTACATATAGTAATAAAATTGTTTCAATAGTGATTGTTTATCATCATCATAACCTTGTCTGAAAACAATGGACAAAACAGGCAGTGATTAGTGTCGATTTCAAACCGAAATGATGTAACAATCATAATTTGGATCCCATGTCTGTTACCAAAATAAGACTGAGCATGCTGACACAAAATTTCGGGTCTGAATGCAAAGATAAATAAAAACAGCAGCAAACATCCTTACAAGAAAACTCACAACCATTAAAATCTGTTTTTAATGATGTTAAGCTATAAAGTCTGTTAGAATGTTCTGTCATGCTGCTGTAGGACCCCCCCCCCCAGCAATATTCCCTGTATAAATCTGTGCAAGAAATATGTTCACAAAAATAAAAACCTCTTCATTTTTGCACAACATAAATTAATTTGACAAAATACATAATTTGAAATATATATGTGTAAAAAGCCACTGCCCTACAGTTATTGTAAAATTTCATGACTTCTTTCATCAATGTAGTATTGTGGCCATTAATCGCTCTGACAAAGAATGGAGAAATAAATCCAGGCAAATCAAAGGTTTTGCCATTAAAAAGATATAAGAACAGGAAAATCTACATTATGAGTAAAAGTAAGGAAATATTTCACCTGTGAAGTGAAAGCATTTTGTTTACAATGTTTCACTTCACTCATATTTCCTTATATCTACTCAAAGCATATCCTCTACATCTTTCAAACTCAAAAGGAAGGGATAATGATCAGCTCACAGAATTAAAGACTTATTTCTTTCCATCTGTCTGTCCAGTTGCTCTGTATATGACTGGAAATCATTAGCATACATAGCAAAAGTAGATAACTTCTTAAACTGAGAGTCAATGAATTGCAATGAAACAGATTTACTTCACAAGTTGGGGCCCCGAGTGGCCGAGTGGTCTAAAGCGCTCTCCGTTACGGATCACTGCCATCTCACCTCTGTCTGCGTGGGTTCAAGTCTAAGATTCAGCGAATGTGGATATGTGAGAAAGCTTGCCAGTAGCTTCTCGTGGGTCGGTGGTTCTTTCCGCGGATTTCCCGGTTTCTTCCTCCACCATTAATACTGGCCGCCATGTATAGCCTATCGTGTGCTGAAAAATGGCGTTAAGCCCCACAACAACAACAACAACAACTTCACAAGTTCTTCACCGTGTATCCACTAATGAAATCTTTTCATTCTTTAATGGTATACTCATTTTAAAATTCCTTGCATTAAGCCATATAAAAGAATGTCTACAACATCCAAATACATCTCTTTTTTAAAATTAATTTCTCTAATATTCTCAAAAATATTCTCTATGATATAGGCTTATTTATCTAAAGCTTTTGTAAAATCACATAACCTATTTCTCTACAATAAACCCAGTAGGCTTACATTCTATTTTTTATATTGTTTAATTGACTTGTAATATGAAAATATATCCATCCATTCAAGTCACTGAAGGAAAAAACAAACATCATCTAAGCACAATGAAACAGTATGGGTTTAAATCATCCTATACTGCAGGAATTACAAATTCACACAGCATACTTAAAATCAGAGTGAAAATTCAGCCGGTCAAGTGATTTTTGGGGCTAAATGCCTAGTCAGGCAAGATATTTTCAGAACAAGATACATTATTGAAAATTTCTGAGGTTATTTTCCCCTAAAAATGCCCATTCAGGAACTGCTATTGTCAATCAGGAAACAGAAGCCAACAGTTTTGAGAAGCATCAAGATTCATATAAACTTACTGGGTATTGTTCTAATACATATAAGTATTTCCCATGATACAATCATACACCAGACTGGCTTTGTCTATATAATTCATAAACACATGCAAGCTACCCCCTGACTAGCATGTCACTGTATTATCAAGAATGCCTTCTGTGAGAGTAATCATGAGGCTTAATACTATGGATATTCAAACATTCTTTAGGAAATCATCTTTTGATATGAATATGGGACAGCAGTTGGAAAATGCAGGTGAGTACTGAGAAAAAGAAATGGAAACAGCTTAATCTTTTTCTGAACATGGATCTTCTGATTTACCAATACCAAAGTTGAGCAAAGCTGATGTGAGAAAGAAACACAAGTATATCAGAGAGAGAGAGAGACAGACAGACAGACAGAAAGAGAGAAAGAGAAAGAGAAAGAGAGAGAGAGAGAGAGAGAGCAGATTATAAGAGGAATGGCTAAGCATGGAACTTGGGGAGGATTTTAAGAAGGTAAGCTCTTCTGCCAGACCTGTATCCAAATGCAAAGAATACACTTCAAAGGAATTAAAATTAAAAATATTAGTTTCAAAGAGTAACCCTGAAAGCAAGTTTTAAGTAAATTGTGTTTCTCTGAGAATACTTACCCAGTTAAATTAACTTTAGGATGTTAGCATGTTACCTTGCGAATCCCCTTGCGAATCCAGCCCTAATAAAATCATCTTTTCCTGTCTCTCTCAAATAGACAAAGGACAATATGCTGTGTTGATTGTTTTAAATGGGTTTGGTAGTTATGTGGGCTGCTGCCACCAGACATATCAGGTTTAAGGTTTGCCTCTGCAATGCTAAATCTCTGAGAAAAAAACTCAAGAAATCCATACCCAGATGGACAAAAAGCTGGGATGGATGGATGTCAGATTTTTCCCAGTTCACAAGAAAGCCTAGATGATCTAAAAATGAAAGATCATTTCTGCCTTGGAGTACAACAAAATGTACCATATGTTTCTGGAGGATGTCATCCAGGTATGCTGCCATCATTGTAGATGAAGTCATTCAGAACATGGTGACAATGCAATCCATAATCTTGGTAAAACTCAAAGTCTGATGTTGAAGCCAAAGGGTAGGACTTTGAATTGTTAAACCATGTCGTGGTAAGCAAAATGGATATATTTCCATGACACAGGGTGGATAGTGATGTGAAAATATGAGTAGGTCAGATCACAACTGATGGCATACTCATCCCATCACATGCAGAGACAGATTGATCTTGCCTCCCCATCTTGAATTTGAGTACAAAAATGAATTCATTGAGGATGCCTTCTGAATAAGAAACAGCCTTGAATAAAACCCATTATCTCCACTGCTTGTTTATTAATTAGTAATCACATCTCCCAGTGTAGAATGCAGATTTCTCTGATCTGACACTACGTCTGCGAAGAGGGGACAGGAGGAAAGGTGAGGGGCTTGGATAAATGAAATCTGAAGCCCCTCTGAAATGACCTGGATCACCCAATCATTCTAAGGAAATATGGTGGTCCAGTGAGCCTGAAAATGCCTGAGTCAGCCATCCTCAGGTAGACTGTCTGGAGGCGGTGGGGAGTGTCTGTCAATGTTTAGAGTTAGGTGACCTGAAGGCAGAGAAACTTGCTTTCTTACCTCCTCTGTATGTTTGCCTCCTAGCTTGGTTAGACTGCTGTCTTCTGGCATTGGGTTGGGACCTATATTGCACATCTGACTGAAAAGATCCTTCATCCCTAATCCACTTATCATTCCTCCACACTGGTGGGGGCTGACTGTTTCGAAACACCTGTGTGGGTTGAACAGCAAGTTGGAGGGGTAGTTCCTGAACTGCCTGCCTCCAAACTTTTTCAATTCTGCCTCCAAAAAGCAGCAATGACATAAACATGGTCATCCATAAAGCCAGGGTAGCATGAGGCTTGAGCAACATGGACTGCAGGCATGTGTCACATTGTACTAAGTCTATACTGGCCTAAGCAGTCAATGCATTGCATGGTGAGCTGCCTGGTTGATTACTCTAGCAATCCTAGCCATTGCCTCCTAAGCAGGGTTATTGCCAGATTTCTCCTCAAGCTGGAAAATTGCCAATGTGGCCAAATCTAACCCTGAAGATGTAGTGACTACATTCTGGACTAGCTTTGATGCTGCATGGAACACATTTTTGTCCATTTTATAAAACTGCAGCAGACATATAACAGCAGCTAGATTTTTGTCAAGGTCCAGGAGATCAGTACTAATGGCACCTGAGCAAATTTTGTACCAGCGAGAAGAGAATGTCTCTGGAACATGGCTTTCTGAAAAGAAAACTTTAGAATTCCCTGGGTCGCCTATCCTACCCAAAAGCCAGTCATTGATATCCTTAATTTTAGCTGATTGAGGAAGGAGCCAAAAGAATGACATCTCTTCCTCCTTGTCAAGATCTACTGATGCTTCAACTTTGTAGTCCTGAGTAGTGATAGGGGGCGGAAGGCATTTGATGCTAAATTCAGTCAGTTCCACGGCTGTATCTGAGCAATGCTGATTTGCTGTGTGTCAAGTCCTGACCTGGTTCCATTTGCAGCTCTGGACAAGTCATACCGGCTGGCATCAATGACAATTCTGTCTTCTTTGAAAATGCCACTAACTCTCCCATATGGATAAGCAGTGAACATATGGAAGTCCGGCACTGCTGGAACAGCCAGCTGGTTTGCCTGCGTATGGTCTACCTGGATGCTGGCGGTATTGAACATGGTCCGGTTATCACTACTGCCCGCTGTGCCAAGGGCCTAGCTGGATGGACAGATTTCTCACTGAAATCTCCATCATAGTAAGGTATATCACCAACAGTATGGCTAAATGGATGGATCCATCACTAAGATCCCCATAAATCTTAGTTGGCCAGACCGTTTTATCAAAGAGGTCTCCATGCTGGGATGACTGGATGGCTGGTGATGACTGGACAGTCAGAGACAGCAAGATTGTATTATGAACTGGCTCCATGGATCTGGTACAAACCCCATGCATCAGGACCCACAGCACTAAAGGCTAAGCTCAGATATGCAGGGGACTTATGCCCATTAGGAAACCTATGACTCTCATCCCAATGAGCCAGAAAAAGGTGCAGAAGTGAGCAAGAGAAATAAAGGTTGTTGTTGTTGTTGTTGTTGTAGGGTTTAAAGCCATTTTTCAGCACACAATAGGCTATACATGGCGGCCAGTATTAATGGTGGAGGAAGAACCAGGGAAAACCCCGGAAAGAACCACCGACCCACGAGAAGCTACTGGCAAGCTTTCTCACATACCCGGAAATAAAGGTAATATAGGGCCTGATATCATCATCGTTAGTACATACAAGAATCATGGTTGCCTTCCTTTGCTTTGAACTTTTGCATTTCATGCATTTAGTTGACATTTCCCATGATATGACACAAGAAGAGAAAAACAAAACATAAACGAGTAATTCAGTATGTTACTAACTTGCTAATACCTGTCCCATTACTATCAGAGTAAGTAAAAATAGTCAGTGACACGTTAACATGTAAATGACAACACGAGTTCAACAATATCATGTTGACATGTGGTCTTAAATAGACGAAATCCATAAAGGTGACAAAGTCACTAAAATCTGGAAGAGACTGTATAAATAATTTATATAACGTGCAGAAGAATGATTGTCGAACGCAATAAATCCAAATTTAAAGTTGGATTGTCCAATTTTAACACTAAGATGACTTGGATTGTCTTGGGGTAAAATTTACATTGTTATCAGTACAGCAGTGAAGCTAAAAAATTAAAGCCACTGGGAAGTGGCAAGAAGAGGTAATGGACAAGAGTTATTGCCCTTTGTCTATATGGGACAGAACAAGACGATTTTGTCTTTTAGTAGGGCTGGATTCGTGAAGTAGCAGGCTAATATCCCAATGTTAATGTGACTGGGAAATGTATTTGAAGGATAAATGGCATAACAGTGTAGCACAAAAAAGAATATACTTAAAGTTTTTGTGCTTTTATTTCTATTCCATTTCAAACTACAACAGCAGATGCATTCAAAAGTATGGCAAGTAACAACTCTGTGCAAGTCAAGAATTTAAGCACTCGCCTGGCTGGAGGAGTAAGTTTAAAAGAAATTTTCAGCCCCTGTACTGAATTTGCAATCTAATATGCAATGCTTGAGCTAATGTCATGAAGTGCAGAAAGTTAGTACATGCTTAAAAAATCACCAACATAGTTACCTGTTTTCAGTCTACCCATTGTGAATCCAGCATCTTCCAAGCTTTTGGCCAAGCCAACAGATGGAGCATCTCCTATTCTACCAGCTGGAATTCTGGTCAGGCCCATGTTTATTGTTCCTCTCAAGAATGTACCTGTAGTCAAGACAACAGTCTTTCCCAGTATTATCTCTCCATTTCCTGATGACAAAAAAAATCAAACTAAAATGTAAACAGCCAGGTTACATTGGAGAAAAATATTCATCAAATATCAACCTTACAAGAAGCCCACAAATGAGTAAGGATTTTATTTTCCACTTGTGTGATTTTCCTCTTTTAATTCATGCATCAATTAAAAAAAATTCTATGATCTTATGTTGTACGAATTCAGCGCTGATGACAAATGCATTTCATGGTTAGTGGACACAGTACAACAAAGCCCTATGTGTAGGCAATGCAGTTATTTATACCTGCATGCAAATTTACCTGACTTTACCTGGTCAGCTTCGTTGACCCATGTCCACTGATTTCTAACCAATGGATTATCAAATGCAAGTCAGCCATGTACCTAATGTTATCTAAACATTCATACCCACTGATCACTGACCATTTCAAACTATCTTGTTGTTAAGGAGATGTGGTAATGGACAGATAGATTGACAGACAGACAGATGGAGGGTATCGTTTTATCCCCAAGGCCATTTTTAAAAAAAGCAAGAACATAGCAAGTCTGTAAGACAAGCTTATGGTGACTGTTATTCTGGACAGCAAATTCTATTTGTCAACATATGAAAAGAGAATTCTAGTAAATAACGATTCTTGGCTGCATGACACTCACACCATACCCTGAGCCATCTGCTGACCAAAGACATGAAACAAAGGCTAAGGAAGCAAGAGAGATCCATTGGGTCCACTCAGCACAGCAAAACATCCATGACAATTTAGTGCTGATGCGATATGAATGAAAAGCCCAGGGACAAAAAGCTGTCTTGGACTGGTCAGGAGAGGTTTCAAACCTGTGACCTCTGGATTGCAAATTCAGCATTCTATCAATAAGCCACCATAGCTGCCCAATCTCATTACCATGTACAAATCTGACTTATTATAAAATGTATGCAGCCTTCATAAGATCCTCCAAGAATGAATGGTTCAGACAGACTCAAGAAGCAGTTATAGCCCTTACTTCATGGGCATTTATTCCCAAGAACTAAAGGTCCCTCTCAGTGAGTGACAAAAGCTCTCTAGATAGCGAATAAAATACATCCTGATATGATGAATGTTGAAATATCAGCTGAGAAGAAGCCATTTCCTACCCTTACTTCTCAAATTTTGAAAATGCCAGATAGAACCTGACTGAGCAAATAAGTCTATCCTGATCATCCCCAGCACAGATGTGAATGTGACTAGGAGTCTCTATAGCAGTACTGAGTAAAGCTGTTGGGTTTTTTTTTTATAGAAAACCTGGCTGACATAAAAGGGAAAACAGAGTCATAAATTCCACTGAGCTATAAACATCCCACATCTATAGAGAAGGAATGTAGTTCAATTCACCCCTGCACAGAAGCTACAGCTAGAAGACAGACAGTTTTAAGTACAAGATTTTCAAACGAAGCCTCACTCAAAGGTTTATAATTTTGCCACAGCCATGAAAGGTTTCATGATCATCAAAGAAAGTCGCTAAATGAGAATCTGAACCAATGGTCTGGCCTTTGAAGAATTTAAGTGTGTTTGAAAGGGATGCCCTATAACCTTTGATTATGGAAGCCAAACGTGAAGTCAGACCGAAAAGAGGTCATGCCCATTAGGGTCCTCAAAAGATCCTAGACTCTATATCCTGTCTTGGGGAACATTAACCTGGCTTAGATAGGTGAAGAAATTCATTCACAAGTAAATGAAATCCTGATAAGGAACAAGATCTGATTTCTCTAGGTTTGGTATGAGCCAAAGTGAGAGACCTATGTTGATGGTTTTTGCAGATCCTGAGAAGTAATGGAAGGTAGAAGACCACCAAATAAAGTATCTGACTGCAAGGAAGCAGCCCTAAGGAGGTTCATGCTATGATCTCACAATACCTATGATGCACCAAAGTAACATCTCTGTGGAGGTGCAGTAACTCTGCTGACAGCACCATGGCTGTAGATGAGGCATGTCATGACATCTTGGCTACTTCTACCAAACCAATTGACAATGAAGATTCTTATTGCAAATGACCAAAGGAAGCGACAGACAACAGGTCAGCATGTGAAACTAAAGTCACAACTGACCTGGCCTTGGTCTCTGAAACCTCTAATTTCTTCATAATGATGCGAGTGAATGACCCCATTGAAATCCCCACTTGTGAAGGTCCAGCATCTAAGGGGGTTTAATGGGCCAGACATGGAACTGAACTTTATAACTGGAAACTGAGACTGAAGGTCTCAGAATAACAGGAGGGGCTGAAAAATCCGTTATGTTGCCTCTCAGCTTGCTGCCCTTTGTTAAATCTCTGTGAAAGATCCCTGTGGAACTCCTTTGTTGACCAACATCAGCTCTGATTTACTCTCATCAATAACAACTTGCTGGCTTCTGTCAGATATTTATGATTTGAACCATGAGAGTGATACATGAGATCATTTGTACTTTTAAAGTTTCCAAGCATGTAAAACATGGTCAACTAAGTCAAAGGCCTTCTTAAAGTCAAGGTATACTGTTCCAACTAATTCTCCATTGTCCATTGCAAGCAACCATTCATCAATGAGTTTTGATAGCGCAGACTGACAGAAGTGGTTTCAACTAAATAGAGGTTGGAATGGGTGAATTAGATGGTACATAGCCAAGTCTTTCAAACAACTTGGATATGGTTGGCAGAATAGATATTTATCTGTAATTATCTAATTTGATTTTGATCTCTTTTTATAAACAGGCATAACCTTAGCAGCCTTCAACTGAGATTGGATGATTCCATTAGTAATGCTAACACTGGAAGTTCAGTTGGAAGATTCCAGTTTAATTAGTTATATTGGTAATAGATGGAGCAGTAATATCAGCACATTTATTTATGATGAATGGATCTATTTGGTCCAATCCAGCCAATTTCTTAGAATGTAACTTTTTCAATTCACAGCACATGACAAAAATAGAATACAGTCAAATGCCGGTTATCTCAGTTATGTCAGGGGTGTAAAAATATTGTCAACATAACCGGGACCAGAGTCATCAGGGTTCATACAAACCAGTAACATAATTATAAAGATGTTCTTGACCTTTATTCCTGTCTCTTACTCTTATGTTTACTGGAACGTTGCCGACAAACAGGTCAGTTTTAAAATTAATTAATGCTTTATCTGTATACCATTTTACTTTAGTAACAAGTGCTGTGATTTCATAACTTTTGAGACAGAATTCAGACTCCAGCTGTACATAGCAGAAAATACAAAAAGAACAGTGTATATTAAGTTACTCGTGTGTGTACATGTATGTGCACTCTCTGATAAAGGTATAATATGAACTATATTTTTCTTTCAATTCCACAGTCAATGTATATTTTGCAGTGAACATATCATAGTTTCAATATTCCTCAGTGAATGAAAATCCTTACCTCCTGAAATAAAAAAAAAAGTTCTAAACCAAACCACCCCTATGTAACCAAATGGATTTGCTTGTGTCTTTGCCAACAGGAAAGAAATACATGTATTTACAGCTGCCATGTATCTAACTACAGATATTTATTTAATGGAAATTGATACACTGTAATGTGTCACTATAGTCAAATTTCAAAGGCTGAAGACAGAATAAAAGAAAGGTAACAAATATCCGACATCACCTAATATACTGTAATGGCTAAAATAAATGTTCTTTTTTTTGTCTTTATCTTTTTTAGATGGCTAATAGGATGCACATGTGTATTGTAAACAATATATATTTATTACATAGATCTTTTAATTGAAAAAAAAATGTTCTTAATTTGGATATTACCAGAACGTGTTTTTATGGTGATGGTTTAGCTCTAATTAGCCACTGTTGTATTCAGACAAGGTAAAATATTGTATTCCTAACTGGCTATTGAACACCTAAAATTACCCATGTCTCTCTTAAGATATAACTGTCATTGGTCTGTATCAATTATTGTATCTGGCTAAAGTACACACGACTATCTAATCTGACTTTAGCCACCCCAGCAGATCAGTGACTTTATCTCTGTCAACACATCTCAATGATTATACAGAAGACCAGCTTATTGTTGACCACTGTTTACTGACACCTGGATGGCAAGAGATCGCAGAATGAATTAGCCACATGACTTTTGAAAGGGTTAGTGGTGGAATGTCCTTTGAACTTGCCACTGCTTTCTGTAATTTGCTGCAATGCAGCTCAGAAGAGATAGATGTTCATTTGCAGCTACAGTACAAATAAGGTCTATTCAAACAATTAAGTGTCACTTTCCAGGAAAATCAGATTTTAAAGTGAGTTTAGTCTTGTCAGTATTTATGAGTGAATTAATACATTTAATCTTGCAATGGAGATATCCGGGAAAAGGAAAGCTTATTAGGATTGTGATTTTAATTGATTCACGGAGGAGGATATTGAAGAGGCTAAACTATTATGGGGACATTTTAACTCATTTGACAATGTTCTGCAAAATTTATGAGGACTCCCCCACTGTTGAACATAAGACTGATGCTGACATTGTCCAGTTCTTACTCTGCGCCAAATGAGAAAATTTAGATTTCAAAGTATTTTCTTTTATTAGTATTGACTTGTGACTAGTAGCAAACACAACTGACCAAAATTGTATGTCAAAATCGATCACTTTTGCTTATCATTTGTCTGAGATGGGCATTAAAAGTTGCTCTTTGTCAAAATATGCAGGTCCACATGTTACTTTGGACCGAAGTGAACTATACTGTGGTGCTTTGTAATAGTGACAGCCTTAGTAAAGAGTAATCATTAACCATATTGTTTAATGATAGAACCAGGAACTCTATAATGAAGACATCTTTAAGCAAATACAGTACAAGTACTTAAAAGATATAACCTAAGAATTAAATC
The DNA here is from genome assembly GCA_016617855.1 of Megalonaias nervosa. Classification (NCBI taxonomy): domain Eukaryota; kingdom Metazoa; phylum Mollusca; class Bivalvia; order Unionida; family Unionidae; genus Megalonaias; species Megalonaias nervosa. The sequence continues at coordinate 150,436 of JAECUM010002755.1, read as the reverse complement.
TGCCGAGTCAATGACTTTCACATTTATGATTGAAAAGGACAAGGCTTTTATAGTTTAGTTTTGTATTGCTATAATGAAACAAGAAAAATAACTGACCTATGGTCTACGGTCATCACTTTAGCATGTTCTGAGATAGAATTTATACATACTGGATAAGTAAACATCAAATGGCCTCCAAACTCAATTTAAAGGATGTGAGGTACTTTTTCAGTGATGGACTTAATAAAGAGCACTCATTAATTTTAAAAATTATGTGACATAAAGGCCACTGTTCAGCTTGTTAATGAACAGAAGTAGGTACTGTGATAAGAAGTGATCATACACATCAATCATTATATTTTCTTGACAATAAAGATGACAATGAAGGGCAGATTGATGAATGAGAGTAGATTCTCAATTAACAAAACAATTACCCTTTCAAAATGAGATGATCAGAGGTCTTTCTGCACAAATATAAATGCTGTTAATTTTTTCACAATCTCCTGTTGAAATTACCTCAATTAAAAATTTACATGATTGTAATAGTTTAGGTAAGTTTTTAACTGAGACAACAAACAATTGGATGGTGTATGAAAAATTACATGAAATATGGTGGCAATTTTTTTCATCTTACTATGACTGTAACCTCTAACCTTCAGTCTCCAGGAACTAGAGGTTTTTTATTACTCTTAACACAAGGCATCCACAAAGTTCTTTCTTTCCACCTGTGAACCATCCATATGCTTTGGTGAAAGTGTACAATCATGAACAGAAAATGTTGAGCTGAAACCAATTTTCTTCTTTCAATCACAGTGACCTTGACCTTTGACCTCTTGACCCAACATTTATAGGGCATCTTCTTTACCCCAAGTGCAACCCTCCACAAAGTTTGGTTACTATAGAAAAGGAAGAACTCAAGTTATTTATGGAAACAGACAGATGGATGGAGGAATGGAAAGATGAATAGACAACATCACTTACATGTGAACATCCTGACTAGGATAGTTATCCTCCCAGAATGAGGGGTTTCTCCCATTCTTCCTGTCACTCACTGAAACCTCATGCATGTTCATAATTATTATATCCCAAAATCTCCATAGCAGAAATTTTTTCAAGTTCTGTCAAACCTTGGTTACAATGTAGTATATTTAAAGACTTCCTGTGATCATGTGACAGGTTCATGCAGAGTGATCATGATACTTCAGTTGCTAAGGGCTATTCCAGTAAAATAAACATGGGACCCAGCGAAGATACTTTTAATGCAGAATAGTCACAAATACGTGTAATCTGAGTACCATGGCATATATTTTTTAAAAATACCTTCCCTGGGGACCATGTATGTTTAAATGGAAAAGCCATAATTCAAAAGACAATAAAGTAATCACTGGATTATGCTATGTGTGATCCATAACAATTCAGAATGGATTAAAAACTTTAATGGATTATGGCTGGATTACCAAAGAATTCAAGCAGCATAATACAATTAAGACTACTTGGATTCGTTTGTTTGTTTTCGATGTTTAACATCTGTCAAGAAAATGCATTCTGCCATTCCTGTAAAGTCCATTTTAAGAAGAACTTCCAAATTCGACCCAGATAGTACTTATCATAAGCGGTTCTGGCAGACAGTCAGAAACAAGTTAAACTTCTTGGCTGACAAATAATAGTTGTATTTACATTGCTACATTCCAATGCAGACACTGAATAGACATATTCAATTCTGAGGAAAATTTAGTTTACCTGGAGATGAAACCTGCATCCATTAACAATACATCAGATCAGCAATGATAAGGACTGCCATGAATATAATTCAAGCGATGTTCTACTAAGAAAGGCTACAAAATTTTGTGCTACATATAAGGACAGTATGAAAGACAACATATTTCATGAATAGACTTATATAATAAGATGATGTGCATATTTTAATATAGAATTTTTTTTTCAATAGTTGTCATTTTTGTCCCTTTGAATGCATAAAACTGGGTCAACAAGATCCTCCTTAAGTCCAAATTTTGCAAATATCTTGATCTGTCCTAAACTGACCTCTCTGTTCTGTCACATGTATGACATCATAACATAATACACTCCACTTTATGTTATTCACATAATAATTCATCCTTTATTACACTACATCACACTGCCCATCATCATGCCACAACTGTGACAATATTTTCAACAGTTTATCATAGAGTTTATTCCTTCATATCATTACTTACAATTAATTAGAAAGTATGTTATACTGGAGAACGTGTTACAATTCAATTTGAAACCTTACCTAAAACTACTCCTCTAGACATGCTTTTCATCAAACTGCTTTCCCCCTGACTACTCTTCTCCATGATCAGATCCTCCACAGGAGAGGCCAAAACTGTCAGGTTGGGAGTGTTCAAGATCTCTTTCTGCATATGTTGCTTGTATAGAGATCTGTCGATCTGAGCTCGGGGACCCTGCAGAAATAATGGGAGTTCAGCAAGTTTCTGCTACTTCATCAAAACAGAAAAATGTTCACTTGTATAACTGACAGTCTCTTAAGATAAACTGAATGCATGTAAAAAGAAAATCTCTCCATACTTACAAAGATGGTAATTATATGCACCACACAAAGTCAAACAAGGGCTAATACTCCTATAAAGAAAGATTACATTGTCAATAAAAGTTGTTCCATGTATGTAACATCTCTAAAAATCTAAACTTAAACATATTACACCCATCAAGAGTGTCACAAAACAAACAAAATATCGAGACAAAGATATATTAGAGGTCCAGTCATTAAATACCAGAGAGTCCAATTAAAGTAGCATAGAAATACTTAGCAAAGCAAAACAAAGCTGCTCGATTTTAGAAATGGGTATTTGTCATTGTGGATAGAATGTAAATGAGACAAAATAAGTCATTTACCCAAACTGCTGGACCTTTACTTCTGTTCAGCATTCTGTACTGAAGACCTGATTTGTCTGAAGAAAAAAGTGCATTCCATTTTTTAAACAGAAATTAATACAAATAATATCACTGGATTACACTCCTGGATGATGGTATGGTGTTTTATGATACAAATAGGTTATTTAATGCTATGGCAATTGGAGTAAAGTGCCTTGCCCAATATAACACTATGGGGCCAACATGGGCTGATCCAATGGTAGGATCTGAACCCACTCCAGTTCCGTTGCAAGCCTGGCTTACTAAATACTGAACCATTGCAGCTCCTTCCTCCATTAGTCACCTCTTTTGACATGCATCTATTGTACATCAACTGAGCCTGCTCGGTGCTACTGCTGTGTTAATTGTGAAACAATGACTAATTGTGAACATTACTTAAATTTTAAGGCTTATGTTACCACCACCAAAAACAAGTCCTAAAGGTTCCATACCTCTAAATGACCAAGTTACGTGAACAACAGTGTGCTTGACATATATTTCTATACAAGTTGTTTCAAAATGAAATGTCTTATCAACTCTGACAGTACATCAATCATAAGTCACTAGTGCAAAAACAAGAGACCCTAAAAGGGCCTGATGCTCTACAGTCTGAAAAGAATTTCCAGGAATTCAAGATAAGACCACTTATTTTAACTGCTGAGTGTTGAAACCATTTCTGACATTTTTAAGCAACATGATTTTCAAACTTAACTTTTGTGGTAGCCATCATATGTAGTGCCATTTTCATTTAAGAGAAACTAGACACAATTAGAACACTTTTGGTGAAAAATCCATGACAATATGACCATCCATTCAGGAGAGAAAGTGACAAGTTTTTCAATATGTTTACTGTAGCAGCCACATTGGATGTCACATCTTTTGGTGAAATCACTATGTTGATATGACAATCAATTCTAAAGGAGTAGTAACAAGATTTTCATGCTGGCTGCCGTGGTAGCCATACTGGATGTAAGACCATTGTAATGACCATCCATTCTGGTGGAGTAGCAAGATCAAAATGTCCAGGTGACAACATTTTTATTTTGAACCAACTCAACATAAAAAGTCTTCTAGCAAAAACACCATGCCAAAATGAGTTTCTTTTCATGAGGAGTAACGATAATAAGATTTTCAAGATGGCTGCTCTGGTGGCCATACTGCATATCTGATCAGCACTATTTTCATTCAGGACCATAAGAAGTGTTTTAGTGAACCCCCATGTTGATATGACCATCCATTCTGAAAAAACTGCAATAACAAGATCTTCAATAAGGCCAAGGTAGTGTCCATACTAAATGTCTGAGCAGAACAATTTTCATTTCGGACCAACAAGACATCATCAGAAATCTTCTAATGAAACCCCATTTTGCTAAGATTTTTCTATTCAGGATTAGCAATAACAAGATTTTCAAGATGGCTCCCATGGCAGCCATTCAGGTTGTCTGCATGGCACCATTTTCATTTGGAACCAGTATTGGTATTAGAGAAAGTGCTCGAAATGCAGTGTATTGGTATGAGAGAAAGAGATCTAAATGCAAGGAATTGGTATCAGAGCAAGACAGCTAAATGCAAGGTACTGGTATGAGAGAAAGAGATCTAAACGCAAGGTATCTGTACGAGAGAAAGCACTAAATGCAAGGTATTGGTATGAGAGAAAGCACTAAATGCAAGGTATTGGTATGAGAGAAAGAGATCTAAATGTAAGGTATTGGTATGAGAGAAAGAGATCTAAATGTAAGGTATTGGTATGAGAGAAAGACAGATAAATGCAAGGTATCTGTATGAGAGAAAGCACTAAATGCAAGGTATTGGTATGGGAGAAAGAGATCTAAATGTAAGGTATTGGTATGAGAGAAAGAGAGATAAATGCAAGGTATTGGTATGAGAGAAAGAGAGATAAATGTGAAGTATTGGTATGAGAGAAAGAGAGATAAATGCAAGGTATTGGTATGAGAGAAAGAGATCTAAATGCAAGGTATTGGTATGAGAGAAAGAGAGATAAATGCAAGGTATTGGTATGAGAGAAAGAGATCTAAATGTAAGGTATTGGTATGAGAGAAAGAGATCTAAATGTAAGGTATTGATATGAGAGAAAGAGATCTAAATGCAAGGTATCTGTATGAGAGAAAGAGCTCTAAATGCAAGGTATTGGTATGAGGGAAGAGAGATAAATGCAAGGTATTGGTATGAGAAAAAGTGCCCTAAATGCAAGGTACTGGTATTAGAGAAAGCTCTAAATGCATACTATTGGTATGAGAGAAAGAGAGATCAATGCAAGGTATTGGTATTAGAGAAAGCACTAAATGCAAGGTACTGGTATTAGGGAAAGCTCTAAATGCAAGGTATTGGTATGAGAGAAAGAGAGATAAATGCAAGGTATTGGTATGAGAGAAAGAGAGATAAATGCAAGGTATTGGTATGAGAGAGAGAGCTCTAAATGCAAGGTATCTGTATGAGAGAAAGAGCTCTAAATGCAAGGTATTGGTATGAGGGAAGAGAGATAAATGCAAGGTATTGGTATGAGAAAAAGTGCCCTAAATGCAAGGTACTGGTATTAGAGAAAGCTCTAAATGCATACTATTAGTATGAGAGAAAGAGAGATCAATGCAAGGTATTGGTATTAGAGAAAGCTTTAAATGCAAAGTACTGGTATTAGGGAAAGCTCTAAATGCAAGGTATTGGTATGAGAGAAAGAGAGATAAATGCAAGGTATTCGTGTTAGAGAAAGCTCTAAATGCAAGGTTCTGGTATTAGAGAAAGCACTAAATGCAAGGTATTGGTATGAGAGAAAGAGATCTAAATGCAAGGTATTGGTATGAGAGAAAGAGATCTAAATGCAAGGTATTGATATGAGAGAAAGAGAGATAAATGCAAGGTATTGATATGAGAGAAAGAGAGATAAATGCAAGGTATTGATATAAGAGAAAGAGAGATAAATGCAAGGTACTGGTATTAGAGAAAGCTCTAAATGGAAGGTACTGGTATTAGAGAAAGCTCTAAATGCAAGGTATTGGTATGAGAGAAAGAGATCTAAATGCAACCTATTGGTATGAGAGAAATAGCTCTAAATGCAAGGCATTGGTATGAGAGAAAGAGAGATAAATGCAAGGTATCTGTATGAGAGAACGCACTAAATGCAAGGTATTGGTATGAGAGAAAGAGATCTAAATGCAAGGTATTGGTATGAGAGAAAGAGATCTAAATGCAAGGTACTGGTATGAGAGAAAGAGATCTAAATGCAAGGTATTGGTATTAGAGAAGGAGATCTAAATGCAAGGTACTGATATGAGAGAAAGAGGTCTAAATGCAATGTATTGGTATGAGAGAAAGTGCTCTAAATGTAACATATTGGTATGAGAGATAGAGAGATAAATGCAAGGTATTGGTATGAGAGAAAGCACTAAATACAAGGTTCTGGTATGAGAGAAAGAGATCGAAATGTAAGGTATTGGTATAAGAGAAAGAGAGATAAATGCAATGTATTGGTATGAGAGAAAGAGATCTAAATGCAAGGTATTGGTATGAAAGAAAGAGATCAAAATGCAAGGTATTGGTATGAGAGAAAGAGATCTAAATGCAGGTATTGATATGAGAGAAAGCACTAAATGCAAGGTATTGGTATGGGAGAAAGAGATCTAACTGCAACCTATTGGTATGAGAGAAAGAGCTCTAAATGCAAGGTATTGGTAATAGAGAAAGCACTAAATGCAAGGTACTGGTATGAGAGAAAGAGCTCTAAATGCAAGGTATTTGTATGAGAGAAGGAGAGATAAATGCAAGGTATTGGTATTAGAGAAAGCTCTAAATGCAAGCTATTGGTATGAGAGAAAGCTCTAAATGCAATGTATTGGTATGAGAGAAAGAGATCTACATGCAAGATATTGATATTAGAGAAAGCTCTAAATGCAAGGTATTGGTATGAGAGAAAGAGATCTAAATGCAAGGTATTTGGTATGAGAAAAAGAGAGATAAATGCAAGGTATTGGTATGAGAAAAAGTGCCCTAAATGCAAGGTACTGGTATTAGAGAAAGAGCTCTAAATGCAAGGTATTGGTTTGAGAGAAAAGAGATCTAAATGCAAGATACTGATATTTGAAAAAGCTCTAAATGCAAGGTATTGGTATGAGAGAGAAAGATCTAAATGCAGGGTATTGGTGTCAGAGCATGAGAGCTAAATGCAAAAACTAAACAGGAATGCCTATTCCAACAAAAATAATGAGGCCCCACAAAAAAAAACTTGCAGCAAAAAGATATTGTTTCTTCATAGGAATTCATAACTATCAAACAGCAATTGTGTAATCTTTCTTGGGATGCACAGAAGTATCAACCTTGAGGATTTCCAGGCCAATTTTGTCTAAGGACAAGCAAACCTATCTCTAAAAGATCTGTGGGTTACTGAACAATACAAACTATAAAAGAAAAACTGCAATGGCAGGCTACAAAAGGATGACTGCTTCCCTGACAACTGACTACTTCCATAATGAATAACTACTTTCCTAATGAATCACTACTTTCCTAATAAATAATTACTTTCCTAATGCAGTAGAACCTGTCATGAGCGACCTCTGCTATGAGCGACCACCTGTCATGAACGACCACAATCGTAATGCACGGATCGATTTTATTATATAAACGCTCTGTAATGAGCGACCACCTGCTGAACGCGACCAGCGACCGCGATTTCTTGGCAAAATATGCATTTCAACACTGCTATGAACGACCGCATCGCAAAAAACAGAGATCAACACCACTGACCTTGACTTAATCCTTTGTAAACACGAGAGCTCAGGATGCATGTAGTATGCAAACAAAGTGCACATTAAATAACACTGAACAACCATAAGGCAAGATAAACACCACTAACCGTCATTTAATCCTTTGTATCAACGACCGCATAAATAGTAAAGATTGTTCAAATACAGTATTTAAAAAAAAAAAAAAACAAAAAACAATTGGCTACCTACCAGTTGTGTGAAATTTACAAGTCCGGCATATGGTGTCATTTGTAAATTGCAGTAAACCAGACTAAAGTACATGTCACTAACCGCCATTGTAGTGACGAAGTCATGTGAATTGCCAGTAAGATTAACCATTTTTTATCAAAGGGAGTAATGATGGACATACGCGGTCAATTTAGAGGTTTGTATTTTTTCTTTATCTTTGTGAAAACCCACACATTGCCGGTAGTCCTAATGTCCCAGTGATAAATCTTTTGAAAGGGCTTCAGTGTAGGGTTGAGTACATCATTTGTCTTTCCAGTTAATCTGTAATGCCTGCGGGTGAATGAGGTCTTTGTCTTTAACACTAGTAAGTGAGAATCGTTTCCGGATTTATTTTTTTTTTTTTTTATTTTTTTTTTTTGTTACAGTGTTTCACCAAGCCACCATTTGTTTACCCAGGTGCAGATGGTCGCAACCTTTGTTATCAAGCTATAACGCTGGTGATTTAAACTTCGTCTCAAAAAAATGTATTGTTTCTTGATGAGTTAATTATTTTGGGGGGTTTCATTCATTGGTAAATAATATATATTTATTCCACATTTCCCCAAATCCTGATCAAAATCGAAATACATCTAGTCATTATTACATCAACACTAATAACAATGGCAGAACCTCCGATGAAAAAAATAAAAAAACTAACACTGGAAGAAAGATTTAATGTAATTGAAAGAAGTGAAAAAGGGGAGACAGCTCGCAAAATAGCAGCCAGCTTAAACGTCAGTAAAACGCAGATTCAGAATGTTATCAAAGACAAGGAGTCCATTAGAAACGAATGGCAGAAAGGTGCACAAGCACAGAGGAAATATGCCACAGCACGACGGACATTGTATGGAGATCTAAACGAGCGAGTATGGGAGTGGTTTTGTGTTTCAAGGAGTAAAAACATACCAGTAAGTGCAAAGCTGATTCAGGAAAAAGCAATTATTGTCTCAGTAGAACTGAATTATGATGACTTTACTGCATCAAACGGATGGCTGGAGAGCTTCAAAAATAGATACAATATCACAGCAAGTGTGCTCAGTGGAGAATCAGCTGATGTGAATTTACAGACAGTTGATGACTGGAAAAAAGACTACCAGCCATCATATACATGTGCTAATACATGTACATATTCAGGTGATGTTCAAATATAAATTTGATTCACATTGTTTGATAGATGTAGACTGTATATCTTTATTATGTAAAGTTATTTTGAGAGGAATGCATGCAATATTTAACAAGATTTATGAATAAAGGACATGATACATGTACAGTGAGTATGGGTATTTTTTTCTTCAGTGCTAACTACTGACCCTGGAAACCAGTCCATTTTCACACACCTGTTATGAGAGTCCACCTGTCTTGAGAGACCACTTTTGGTTGGCAGAAGGGGCGGTCTCTCAAGACAGGTTTCACTGTACAAAGTATTTACCACATATCCTTCCACAGACACCATCAAGGGCATCAATCTCCTTCATCAGATGCCCCTTTCCAATACCACCAAAGGATGGGTTGCAAGACATTTCTCCTGAAAAAAATTCAACATAGCATATACAAAAATTTGTCATTAAAAAGAAACATTTTTAACAACTATTTTTTTTAAAGTGATTTATTTTAGTCCAAATCAATCCAGTTTATAGGAACCAAGATAATGAAAACTGAGTAATCTGGATGATTAGAAATATGCTACAAAAGCCTTGTATCCCATTTTAGCTGGCAATACATTCACTCCCCCTTCACAACTACCTCTATCTACAAGCTGTTGGATGATAGGGTTCGAGTCTATGGGAGTTGGGGAGTGGCAGGTTATGGATTGAAATATATGGTGATAGGCATCTAGAAACTAGCCTGAGTCTCATGAAAAAGGCTGAATTCTTTTCTGATTGCACAATGTTAAATAAACACACTAAACTCAAACAACAGCATGATTATAAACACATAAACAGAGGGATGTGTATGTTTGTGTGTTTTGGATTTTGTAGCTTTCACAATCTGTGTCATATCACTACAACGTCTGCAGTGTGGCAGTTTAAAGTGATGTCTAGCACTGGGGCATTATGTCCCACCCAGTCACATTATCCTGATACCATGCCAACCAGTCCTAACACTAACCTCTTAATGCTGAGCGCCAAACAAGGCAGCTGCCAGTACCATTTTTATAAGCCTTTGCCATGACTTGGCTGGGGTTTGAACCTCCGACATTCTGCATCCAAGGCAGACACTCTAACCACTTAGGACACCAGAGTGGTCCATACAAAGAGGTAAGCGGTGTCACATATGGTCAAATATTGATTACTGGGCTCCCTGGGAAATGTATAGTCAAATACTGATCATCTAGACTCCTTGAATTTTGCCTGATAAATGATCTTATGTATAATAATGAGTATAGTGTGGAATGCATTGTCTTGCTTATGAATGGCATTATGATGAAATTACTTTCTACTCCTGCTGACAAGATGAGAAATCCTAGAATACCAAAGTAAAAATGGTATACATATAGTAATACAGTTCTCCCTTTTTACAGCACAGTAGTTGGGATCCATAACTGCCAACCATGCTATGTAATCATGGTATTGCAAGAATGACCACAAATTTGATAATTTTAGTTTGTGTAAATATATCTTTATTACTTCAGGGTATCTGTGCATCTAATTTTGTCATAATGTCATGTGACCCCCCCTGGAAATCATACTGCAATATATATATATATATATTTTGACAAGTTTAATCATGCAAATGAAGCTGAAAATATGTCACAAGATTCTGTTCAAAATGCTTAGTAAATATTAGCTTTAGTTTCAGACTGCTTACTATACTAACTCTCCCTGCCATGACTGACTGACCCCCCCCCCCATTTTTGTAAAAGATCCTGCAGGCGCCAATGTGCATAAACTCTTATTGTCATTACAATATCTATTGGTGTTTATTAACAAATGAACAAAGGACTTCACAGACCATACCTTTAAATATTATCGTTAATTAGTTCTCCTTATTAAGTCCGTCACCGTAACAAAACACCACGTGCATTTTAAAACGAGTTCGGAAGCCCTTTGATGTTGTCTTATCCAACAAAAGTTACATCTCAGTACATGCTAAAGTGAAGACCACAGACCATTAGACAACTAGTCTTATTGTTTCATTAGTCATACAAACAGAAAATATAAAAACCTTGTCATTTTCCATCATAAATTTGAAAGTCATGGACTCCATTAAATCGATTCGTATATATACATATACTATCTTTTAAGTGCTTGTTCTGTTTTGACTTGGATATAATTAACATTTTATTGCAAACCTATTCTATGACAGACCCCACTATTATCTTTATTGGTGAGTTCGAATAACAAGTAATGCATATGATCACTTGTCCTTATAACATCTGCTATATGGACAACGGCTTCAATAGCACATTGACAGACTTTCATTTCCCTAAAGCGAGCCTCATTTCCCTACTGGCGGCCTCGCTGATTTGACCTCTTCAGTCGATTCTTGCCCTCAATCTGGTTTCAACTGGAATAACCAAAGCCCTAAGCATGCTTAATTACTGTGTAAATAACACTGTATAGCCATGTGGTTGTTGTGACAATGTACATCGTAATTAAAACAAGAATGAACTGTTGATTTAGTGGTATTTATTCCTAATAGAATATAGTAGGGTCGTAATACATGAGGATTATCCCACTCGTCAGGTAACTGAAAATAGTCTTTTTTTCTCTTTGCAAAAGCTACAAATCAAAACTACACTGAATAAATATGGTCTTGTAAACTGAAAAAATTTTGTTTGTATAATGAAGGGTATTAAAACACTGGACAGATTATTACACCATTTGTTTAGTTGAATGTAGATAATACACAACTATAAAAACTGTTAACAATCAATGTTAACATTGCTGACGATGCTATGCTCATCACCAGAAAAATTATATTTATTTCTTGCCAATCAAAAGTGAAACAAAACTATTAAGAACTGCAAAGACATTTCTTTTATCTGGGTATTTCTATGAAAGGTACAGACAACTGGTTTATCAATAATTAAAGTTTTACTATATTCCCCTCACTTAAGAAAATGTGATGACTTTTGCTTGGAAACTACTGCAAAACATCAAAGTCCTCTTGTGTTTTTCAGTTATTTATTCTTCTATCCCACTAAACAACCTATCTAACAATGACTCAAGTACGCAGATCTAAACTGAGTGACTGTAGCTTTGGGCTTCTGATGTACTTCCTTAACCAAGCCAAGTATTTAGTGCCATATACTTAGGTGAAATGTTGCAGTTTTTGCACATACTGATACCTTTACACATATACAGCACGTGTTTTAATAGCTGATTGACCTTTAAAACAGTGCTCATTAATAGAATGCACAATCGAAAATGCATTGGCACACTAACAAATATGACCATCTTATTTAAGGTCTATGTACTCTTCTTGGTCATTACATCATGTTTGTTGAAAATATGACTTCTCATGAACACAGCAGAAATTATATATTGTAAATATTCTAATTGACGGGTGTACCTAGATTACAGTATGGTAATTACAAATAGGTATAAATTGTTAATCAACCGCCACTAGAACATTGCAATTTAATTTTGTTTACTTTTCGAAACTTCACCACCATGGTTTGCACAGATGAACACTATGGTGCTGTCATGTACAGTTGTAAGAACTGGAATATGCTAATGTTAATGTCTGAGGATGGGCCTAATATGACTTTACCAAAGCCTTGGAAAAGTAGAATGAAGAAAAAGTATGAAAGACACATAAAATGTAAGTTATAATGTGATAGCTTACATGCGTTCTAGCATGTTCTAGGTGAGTTATAAACCTTCATAAGTTCAATCCACACACACACACACATACACACACACACACACACTATTCCTACTTATCTTTTGCACATGTTTAGCACATTTAAGATCTATGTGAGTTATAAACGCCATCCTCTCTCTCTCTCTCTCTCTCTCTCTCTCTCTATATATATAGCTATAGATATATATCTATATATGTATTGATTGCTCCTAATTCTCACTGTTCTGTCCAAAAGGAAAAGTTATTTCTGTAAAAGCTTCTAGTCTAGTAACATTAAGGGAGAGAAATTAATTTAATAAGGCCATCAATTAAATACTGAATTTAACAATCACCAGTGGACCAATGAAAGGAAGTATCACTTTGTAAAAATGCTTTATAGGCAATCCATATGAACATAATGACATTCTAATCCTTCACAATTTCAGACAGAGACCAAAAACCTTGGAAATCAATGGTATTTTGCAAATGAGTAAATGGTATTAAAAAGTTGACACCTCCCCATCCCCCCAAAAGTGGGACTTGCTTTTTGACTTAAAGTTATGGGTAACAGAATAAATAAGTAAGAACAGTACATACACAATTCTCTAACTTGAACACTGCATGTAGCATATATACTTTACTTTGTTAGATATGTTATAAAACAGAATGTGTCTTACCTGCAAACCATGTGACAATGTATTCCTCTTTGATCTCAATTGCAAAGCTTTAACACTGAATTTTAATATTGACATTAACATCAAGAACTGATACCTATGTTTTATCTCACCATGCTTCTGATGAGGAGACAGAAACTGAATCAGTAAGGAAGGCTTACCTATAGTTTCTATTTTATGTGTTATCAGCAGTGTACGGACTCCAATACGGGCTGCAGCATGGGCTGCCTCAGTCCCAGCATGGCCACCACCAACAACAATCACATCATAATCAATTTTGTTTTCTTTCAGTGGGCCATGATTGGAATCCGTCCAAACTGTCCCTGCAGAACAGGTCTGGCTTAGCCCCCTTCTAATTACCCATGCTAGACCAGACCTCACATCAACACACAGCAGGGCTGATGACTGGTAATGTCCAGATATGCCTGATGTCCTAACTGCTGAAATTCTTCTCCAAATGTGTTGACTGGACTTTAGCATTTTTCTAGCCCTTAAGCTGCAAAGAAAGGATACACTTCATATTATAGACCACTCCAATAACACAAATGTGACAGCAAATCTGGGTCTGTGCAGTTTGCAGTTGGACTCAACGAATAAACAAGTATATACAATGCATTTGGATGAGAGAATAAAGTGTAGCTGTGAAACAATGCAGAAAAAGACACTGGACTTCATGTTAAAGTGATACTGAACATTCAATCCTTTTGTATGTAAAGGTAACCTACTCATAAATTCAATGAATGTATAAGCAAGCTGTATTACCATATAAATGATTTGGAGACCACTTCCTCCTTCTTGGTCTATAATAACCATGACATTTTATCTTAAAACCTTGAACTCAGAAAACTTATTTGTAAGTTCATGCATTACATTAAAATAACTGAAGGTATCAAGCAAAAACCATGTATGTAGATTAAGTCAATGTAACTATGACCAATGACCATTTGTCCTCAGAATCAGCAGGCTTCTTTAATTTCTGTGAACTGTTGTGAAAGTACCTACAAAAAAACTTAATTTACTGCACTGAAACTAAAAGCTACCAAACAAATCCATAGTTTCATACTTCTCATCATACACTCCATACCTGCCAACCTTCCAGACAGTGTTGGGGGGTTTCAAGACTCAAAAAGTGTTTTCTGGTCCCTAGTGGGGTCAGTGTGCATGACCCAAATAAGCTGTTCAATTCAGAAAAGCTATCTATCGAAATCTGCATGAAGAACATGACTGGAAATTCATGCTTTGATAAAATAAAATAAACTATATTTTCTCTGAAGCATTTAATACACTTTCAAACAAAAAACTACCTGACAGACTTAGCAAAGATAAATACCATCACCAGAAAAAACACACTCACACAACCACAAAGATATTAAATAAAAGAATACAAGAAATTTCTGTCTGTAAAATCCACTCAACAGTGGAAAGCAGTATTAGCCTGTAGCTGCAGACTTTTGCTGCTCTCAATAGCTCATTGGAGAGTTTGAATGTGATGTTAGTGTCATTACTGTTCATCTCTGCATACATTAAAGATTGGATGGTCTCTTCTTTGCACATATTAAAGACTGGATGTTACTCTTGTTCATCTTTGCACTCATTAGAGATTGGATGCTACCCCTGTTCATCTTTGTACATACTAAAGACTGTTGATGGTACTCGTGATCATCTTTGCACACACTGAAGACTGGATGGTACTCTTGTTCATCTTTGCACATATTAAAATGACTGGATGGTACTCTTATTCATCTTTGCACATATTAAAGACTGGATGGTACTCTTGTCATCTTTGCACACGTTAAAGACTGGACGGTCCTCTTGTTCATCTTTGCACACATTAAAGACTGGATGGTACTCTTGTTCATCTTTACATGCATTAAAGACTGCATGGTACTGGTGTTGGACTGAATGGTACTGCTATTCATCTTTGCATTCCACATTTCCATCACCATATTTATTTAGGCATTGCCATAAGTAATTCATCAAATACAGGCATGTGTTTACCATGTAAGGAAGCAGTGAATATTTTTACTTAACTAGGCTCATGCTCGATATTGACTGAGGACAACAAGATTAAACTAATGAGACTGTTTATAAAGTATATAATAACTGCTATTATTTGCATTTTATTAAATTTCCAAGATTCCTTAGTTTACAAAATCAAATGTTTTGATTTGTTTACACCAGCATCAAGTGCTACCAAAATTGAGTTTATATCACAGAGTTTAACTTGATCTTTCACACTGACTTGTGACCTTCAGCTTAATGAAGACAAAAATGCAACATTCCTCATGGTCTTAGCTTTAAAATGATAAATGCTGCCAACTCTCCTCACAAATTCCCACATAAGGCAAATATATGACCAGTGAACCTGAACCATACTTATATTTTCAAACATGTAATTATCCAGAACTGTATTTATTTCTTAACCTAGTGAGAAGCTATATCTAAAATCCAACTCTGCAGTCAATCATGCCAATCATGGATCATAATAGTGATGCTGGCAAAACTGAAGGGAAAAAAAAACAAGGCAAAATGTAAGCTATGCAATGCTGAATTACTTTGCAAGGGAACAACTTAAAATCTGCTAAATCACACAGGAAACAATTACTCACATTCACAAGGTAATACCAAATAGTCATATTAATCACAAGATTAGCATTTCTATTCATTGTTACTCTGGCAGTCTTAATAAGACAACATTATGGCAATTTGCTATAGATCTTGGTACCAAACTGAAGTTATATCAAAGTCAACAAAGCATTTATGTATCAATCAAAGCATCCAATTAAGGTATTTTCTGCACACAATTACTATAAATAAATAAAAAGGCATGTTTTCAAAAACCAGCTCACAAAACCAATTGAGTTATCAACTGTGCGCACTGACTTCAAAATTTTCACACTGGAGTCAAGTTATATTGAAGGTCATTGTGAACAATTTTTATTATGAATAAATCACTGAATAAAAAATACTTCTTTAATAGTCCCACAATTAGCCAAACATATCTCTTGAGCATCAAATGAATTTTTCTGATCATAATTAGTTTGATTTTGACAATAAAACACCTACATTTGTTTGCCTCAATATAAAAATAATCTATTCAGGACCCCTAAAATGTCATTTATTTTTGGTTTAGATGACTGTGTTAATGGTGCTTATAATGAATGCAATATGGTATGGTTGTGTCAGGTGTCAATAGTCACAAAAGTAGACAAACAACACTGAACATGTGTTCATTTTAAAGCACTACTGGTACCAACATCAATGAATATTCGAATTCTATCCCAATACATTCAATAAATTATATGAATTCAATTCCAATAAATTAAACGAATATTGGAAGATAGAAAACCTAGTACTTTTTCAGCTCCGCTTTATATTGGAAAGTGCCACTGGAAAATCACATGAACCCAATGGTTTTCTAACCAAAGAAAATCCCTACAAATATAAATTCGGAACTGTCTGCATCACATCTGCTTATATATCTATGCGCAATTTATGAACCTTACTAGTCTTTTGGAGTTAATCGAATACAAAACAAAACATCGTATAACACTATATGATTACTCGCCATACTATTTAACAAATAAAATCGGTCAAAAGAAAGAACGATAAACCTCGAAAATAGATGTCGGTAGTAAACTAGCAGACAAACTAAAGTTTGATCCATTGAAACAACAGATTTACATGAACGGTTATTGAAATAAAGACCGAGACTAACTCGTGAAACACTTCTATAATATATAACTGCCTGAAATATTTTGCGCCGTACCTATAACTTAAAATACTTTTAAAAAAGTTTATTAATATTCCCGATAGTGGGAACAGTCATGCTTCGGACGACGATCAAGTTATGTAACTCTTGTAGTTTCTGCAGATTCAAGGGAAACAACTTTTGCGTCGATTAAACAGCAAGATTAATAAAAATACATTCGAAAGAGACATATATTACTTTTAAATATTACGATATTTTTTTTTACTTCTGCTCTCGAAAGAAATAACTCTTGGTACTTCTTTTTATTTTTTTCATGTTTGTTTTCCTTTTTCGATAAACAGACTATTGGGCACATGGGCTGGTATTGTTACTTAAAATTTGCCTGTATATTATAATAATACTATACTAAAACAAGACAGGACGCTTCTCACATTATTGCTATAGTTAGTGCATATATGTATAGGCAAATGGTACGCAACGATATAAGGTAATGTGCTCTTACAAATACTATTGTAGACTGAACAAATTTTTTAATCGTACAATGCTGTCTGGCATTTCTGCGCACCTATGGTTTCCGTCACCAATATTGAAGCAAAACGCATACCGAATTCGACCGATTGACGAAAATAAAATGCTGCAATTCTTACCATTTGAAAAGAGGCAATTGTCACCAAAATATTCTGTTCAAAATAAGATTAATTTTGGACACACCGCATACCACCCCTGTGTTTTCGTGACTCACGATATGTAGGCCTATTCTGCACATAGCTTTGAAAAGATGTAATGTTTATCAATCGGGCTGTGGAAATGAAATACATTACTTTGGACTGTTTCTGTCAGCATTTCGGTCGAGTAATTTGGTCAGGTTTATAGGTGGTTTTATAAAATTCAACGTAACAATGCCAATAAATAGCAAGAGATACTAAGCAAACTAAACTGATCGTGTAAAAAAATTAGTACAGTTCAGCATTTTATTTTAAAAAAAAAGCTATTACGTTGAAGAGAACCAATAATGAATAGGATGTAATGTGTTTACAACTTCTCGTTTATTGGGAAAAAAATTACTAAAGAATTTAGAAACAGACTATATGCCGGGGAATTTCTTGAGACTCTCGTTCTAGCAGCAAGTTGACATGTTGTATACCAGGCGATAAGACTACGTGCAGGACAACTTGCAAAACTGGAAACTTGGATTAAAATGCAGTATTGTTTTAAGGTATACATTTCCATCTTTTATATAATGTATTTATTGTATGATTCTAAAGATACACAGTAAATAAGATTTTCTGGGTTACAAGTTCAAGACGGTCATGGAGTGGGTCTTCATGTTGACATTTAGAAATCACATTTTCATATGCAATTAGGGTAGAAATGTGGGATATTTTTGTACACTTTATGAATGTCATTTCCTTCGTAAAAGGACGATCGTTCTTTCTTGATACAAACTGGATATTCGACCAAAAACAACACGTGATCTAATGTTTACGAGAATGTATCGTTCCGCAGAATTACCCGCCGCGCAGAATTGGCCGACATGGTGGGTATATATATATATTTTTTGAAACCATGTGTACAGTTGTAAAATTCTTTTTTATGCTCATTCATCCGTCCTAATGTGACATAACATAATACATATATCAAACTGCATAAGGATGCGGGAAGATGATATACTGGACGTAGCGCAGTACCGGTCAACCATATATAACGTTCAGAGAGAGCTGCGGCAGTCTAAAATGTCAGCATAACAAAATATTTATAATCGATACTTAAGGCAGTTAGCTAATCATAGCTAAAGGTCGAAGGTGTGCCCACAAATATATACTTAAGATAAGTAAGAATTAGAATGAACTTTTTACCGACTATAAAACAACACGATAACATAAGACATTAATGGAAGAATAGAAGGTTACTGACACATACAAAATGTGTTTTAAAAAAACCACTTTAACTAGGGGTAATTATACAAATTGTTAAAATGTCTCTGAAGGGTACAACGTGCAACGTAGAAAGTAGTATAAAACTGGGGCGTTTGCTCCACTGGCCAACTTTGCGGCATGTTCACCTGTCCCCGTCTCTACCAACCATGATCATTTAGTCCCTGTGTAAGCGCTGCTTGCTGTTCACTTTAAATTTTGACGTACACACGTGATTCAGTGATGGTGGGTAGAGTCTTGTCAGGATGGAAGTGCCTGCAAAGGGGGCAGGTGGGGACAAACACCGGCTCTTCAATTGTATAAACGACAAAAAATCCTGCAGAGAGTGATGTACTCAGACAGGCAAGTCTATGGTAGTGATCAATATACGCACTGCCAGGTTTATTACATTGATTGAATGAATGTACTTATAGCAACCTTTGCTGTGTATTGATTTTTTTTTTTGTCACAGTGTGTTATAGTCTCTATAATCATTTTTCTATGTACACTGGTAAATTTATTTGAAAAGAGGACATTGTAGTTCAGCTGTAAATATTCTCGTATTGAAGAAATTTTGAATGATTGTTTATGTACAAATGTTTAGTGGCTACGAAACTATTGATTCGCAAAGTATATTGATAGAATTCATAGATGTTTAAAAGAGCGTAAATCTTCCAAAAGAATGGAATGTCAAAATGTGACCGATAATTTGAGATTGCTGTATCGTTTGAAGGCATTATACAGGTTCATTAAAGAATAAAAAAAAAGTTGTACGCATCTTACCAAACAAATTCTGATTACAAAAATAAGTTTGTGACTCTGGGAGTGGCTTATGAAATAGAACGAAATAAACTTCGACGGTTTTTTTAATGCAAATATAAATAAATAAATAAATAAATCTACGGAATATCGTGCATGAAAGAGTACACCTTCAAAAGAAATATAATAACTCGCCCACTGTATCTGAACCGATGACGTTTTTGATGAGGTCAGTGACGAAGATGTTTCAGAGCAGGCCAATTAAATAAATGCTTTGGGGCCAAAATTATAAGAATGACATCCGAACTCAATTTATTTTGCATGGCAACACACCACGAATCAGAAAATAGTGCGAATATATATATATATATATATATATATATATATATATATATATATATATATGTTTAGACGCTCTCATCAAGCACAAAGTGGTTAAAATTCACGAGAGGAGGTTTAACATATTTCGGTACATGGGCAGTCGCCTGACAAAATTGATGTTACTGTCGTACTCGATAATGACTCATTTGCGCTTACTGAAGCGGGCCTGTTTCTAAAAGATGTTTTACTCAACACCGGAAAAGGATTTCGCTGTTAATACTCTGAGATAGGCGTAGTTAATTATTTGGCAAGGATAGATTTACAGCTTCGTGTTAAGAATGGAGAGTACGATTGGGGTACTGCTAACAAGATGGAACAGAAAATGAAGCAGTGTTTTTGCCAATTAGATAAACACTCGCACGTATGTAAATAAGATGCTCCATGGCACTGGGACGCAACAAATGCAAAGATGTCTGCCTTAGTAAATACGAACCCTCTAACAGAACATGCCATTAAGAGTACTGGAAAGCACACACGCAAATATAACGTGGTGGTGTAGGGGCACGACCTTGCCTGAAATGTGGTATCGGAGTCAAATCACGCAAACAAATTTGCCAGCCTTGCATATATATTCGTGAATAATATAAAACGCGGAGAAACAAATCGAAACCACAAACATTTGTGGATGCATGCCTACAGTGCCACAGCTAAAACAGCTCGCACGACAGCATGGCATAAACATACCAAGTCATATGAAGTCATACTTGAATTATTGAGACCCATGTTTGTACTGAATCCACAACTATCATCACTTCCACCACCACCGGTTGCCACCACTCTCATTTGCAAAAACACCAAAATAAAAAGAATCTGCACCTACACCATATCTCCTATATTGGAAAAACAATAAGAATGGATTGAAGAACAGGTAGAAAGGATGTCTCACTAACCGTTATCAAGACACACACCCATAAAACTAGGAGAGGGCCTTGGCGGATCGTGTGACCATAACGATTGAGAAAACTCGTGAGATCAATTCGTGCGGGAAACAATGCACCCGAAGTCATTTATGAAGCTACACCGATTTGTCAGCGATTGCTCACCAATCATATCATGGACAGAGACACATATCGCGCGTTGATGAATCAACTTGTTGAAGATATTCATGATGTATGTTACTACGATTCCGATTATGAGTTCTGAAACAATTGAGACGGTTCGTGCTTTACGTAAAATGTATGCTTTAGTGCAACACGTCGTTGTAATTACAGCCCAGAGTGTGACATCGATGATCTCCATCTCATCTACAAAACCAGAATTCAGTCCGACTTTTTCTGCCCCTCTGACTGCCGAGGACTCACGCAAACTTGAGATCACACTTGTATCGCTGCGAGTGTATTAGGGTTGGCTTAATATTCGATCACAACTGTTTGGTGGTCTGCCCTCAGATAGCTCGCTTGTGTTTTTGGCAGATCGTGGAACAACTTGGGACACTGTAGAAATTCATACAGGAGCATACTATATTAACTCAATCAATGACGTGGTCGGGAAAAAAATTTCGATGATGATTGGCAAGGACCCCAAAATTTCTAATCGTGAACACGAACCCACACTCGGCTCCATTATTGCCATTGAGTCTCCACAATATCTGGTTAACATTGGAAAGTCGTCATTGAGAACAGTTCTTGGTTGGCTCCAAGATCTTCCCGAAAGTATGCACATTTTGCGTCAGAGACTGGGTATCATATCGGACCTGACATTGTGAGAATTACCTCAACAACGCAAGTCAACGTAACTTGTGACACCATCAGCGGTAGTTATGAAACAGGTCCGAAACTACAGGCGTAGATGTAAAGGGATACATTTTGTTTGGGTTTTCACCAACCGTATAACAATGTGACTTGATATCAATTACGCCCACTAGGCCTTTCTCTCTGTCATGTCATACTAATCGGCCGATCATTATCGTTTTTCCCTTGTAGACTGGCACGTGTGTAATATTCACGGTGAAACATTAACGATACAACTGTGCATTTGAGATCTACCTGACATTTAATAATAACAAAGACAGTCGCGCGTGGACGTGTGAAACCCGTTCGTGTTATTAATGCAAGAAAACCTCTGTACATGACCTATTACGGAACTGGGCTCAGTGGCTTTAATCGTGGATTACTGTCAGGCGCGTTGTGCCCATTGCCAATCTAGTTACAATGCTAGTTGTGGATAGTGTTAAAAGTGCCGCTGTGGATCTATTAACACAATTGGGCTCGCAGGAACTTCAATCATTTCGAGATCGATAACTACGATTAGCAACATGAGCACCACCTTCAAAGATGGTTCCAGTTATATTGCCATCGACCCTATCAATGCCTCCTGCTGTTGGTAAATTAATTAACGAGGCCGCTCATCAGCGATTATCAACTTTAGCGATAGAATCTGTACGGCGTAAGAACAAAAAAATTATTGTAAAGATCTGTGGGTATGAGCTATTCGTATTTCCGTCTCCAATTTCAAATTCGGGAGATAATAGTGATCATTCATTTCATCATGGAGACTCAGTATTATTGTGAAATGAAGAATCAAAGATAATTTGTTATATTGAAAAATTAACTAGTTCATAGGTATTAGTTGTTATACTAATTCGTTCTCACTGTAGGCACGTGAAAGTGAATAATTCATTCATAAAAAGTTGTATATATTCGGTTCGCAAATACACAATAGAATATGAGTTGAACATTTTTTTTTCTTCTTCACAAAACCTGAATATTGTGTACAAGGGTTCTGGGAGACACGATCATTACAGAACATACTGTATACGATAATGAGTCGTATTGATTCCAGGCAAGTAACATATAAGTCTAGCTCACTGACGCTTCAACCGTTTGATATGAATATTCGTGGCAAATTTAAATAAGGAGTTTTAGATCACGGAAAATTTAGTATTTTCACATATTCCTTTGTTTACCTGTGCGACAGCACAAAACATTATAGTTTTTATTTTGGAATAAACCAGAGTGAGAACGTCTTTGGTTATCAATGATGTTAACAAAGGAAAGTATAAACCTGTACATGATGTATACTGTGTTTGGCTGAATGTATTTTATTGTAAGGCACAGACAATTCGAGGTACTCTTTCCAGAAAAGAATAATTATCCACTAATAACAATTATTTAAAAACTTATTGGGAAAGATGTTTGTCGGAAAATTAAAAATTAAGTTGATGTTCAGTAATGGGATTTTACAGAAAATAACTTTGTACAAACATCAATAGTAAATCAATAGAACCACGAACTCAAATCAGCAGTCGATTGGACAGATTCTAAATTTCCAAAACTGATTGAAAATATATGGAACATTACGTGGAAAGAAAATCTCGTATCGGTTTTGAAAACACCCGAATTTGTGAAGTTTGTTTCTAGCGCTAACATTCGGACTACTTCGGCTAATTACCGAATAATGATCAACTGAGAAGTTACGAATGATTAAAACCAATTAAAAGTTGGGTTTTTTTCTCTTTAAATTCGTATTTCTCTGTGAAACCTACTGTTAATCCAATCTAGAGATAGCCAAGGTAGTCCTCAAAGTTTATGTTTCTTTCGCGAAGAAATTTCCACCGTATATTACTGCGCCAACGCATATATCAGAAGCATATTTTGGTCTCACAGAAATAACCGATATGGATCCGCATGAACAGAACTTGTTAAAATTGGGAAGGAATCCAAATCATTCCGATTAATTCAAACACCAATCAGCTCTGCGCACCAAGTTCGAATACAATATTTTACAGATTAGTTTTAGGTTGTTTTAATATTTAGCGGCTTTGCGCATGGTGTGTTTCAGTAAGTAGATACATTCTGCGTGAATACATGATGCATGCAAAGTTATCCAGAAATACTTTAATTAGTTCCATGCAAACCATCTTTTGCCCCGTTTTGTTCATATGACATGATATGGCAGTGTGTTGGGGTGGGGTGGGGTAGTAACTTAAAAATAACAAAATAAAAATTACTGTACAGATGAAAGAGATATGCCAAAGACAAGTCAGCTAACAATAAATGTATTCTTCACTATCTGTATCTACTGTAAAACCCTCTACATTTATCGTATTAGTACAATAGCAGAAGTGTAAGACAGTATAACGGTATTACTTTCAATAAGAATTAAAAATTGACGAATAGGAATAAGCAACATAATCTTTGTATTGCATTAAAAATCTTATTCAAAAGGTGGAAGAAATACCAAATATACCAAAGACAGTGTGGCTGACAATATCAGCACAATTGAGCCAAGGCTTGAAAATTCCACTCATCCGCTCATTTTTATAGTACAAGTCACACGGTCATGTAGGCATTAAACACCAACTATTTCAGTAATGGGTGTCATTTTTTAGAATTTGATTCTACATACCTTTAAGTGGCAAGTATTCACTTCATTTGGATTCGTATACATCCATATTCCTTTGGAAGGTCATTATTTAGACGCCCCGAGAGGTACATACGGCAAAATCAATTTTAAAGTATGTTGACATTTTTGGATGAAATGAACCTAAAGGTGTTACCCAGTATAATCCAGATTGAATGTCGTGCGCTGTGATGTCACAGTGAAAGCTACACGTATTGAGAAACAAATTCTTATTTTGACCCAAGTTTAGTGCAGGGCCACCATTGTAAAAGTCCAAGTGATAGATAATTTTCATCTGGAAGTTTCTTGGTGACAGTTAAGGTGCTGAACATTCAATAATCACAACTGAATAGACTTTGGTTAAAAAAAAGTTAGTGTTGAATTTTAAAAGAAGAATTTAAATTTAAAATGAGTAAATGCATGCATGACCCATGTAACTTGTACTATACTGTAGTAAAAATCATACAGGTTGTGTAGGCGCATTTACTTAAATTCAGTTTTAATTGTTCTCAAATCAAATACTAAAATAGTATAACCAAAGCATATTCAATCCTGAATGTTGAATGCTCTGCACCGTAAATATTTTAAAAAACTCTTGATGAAAATTATTAATCACTATCGACTTTTACAGTGGTAGCCAGGTAAATAAATCAGAGCAACAAAAAAGGACATCAGGTCTATCATAACACATATCAGTATAGTACAAATTTGTTTTCAAGTCGCGCTGCTTTCATTGTGACATTACATTGTGACATTCAACCTGGTTTATACTGGATCACACCTTGAGGTAGTCCTGCAACGTAAGATGTATCGCATATTTTTGTTTTGGTGCTATGTCTTGCTGCCTTCATAATGGCCTTGCATAGTGTGCTCCCAAGTCGACTGACAGGAGAACAAGAATATTTCACATACTTTATAGCCTATATCGACACTCTCCCACCAATTTAAATCTAATTGATTATGCTTTACTGTCTTTGTCCTGATGGAATCAAAATCTGACAGTATCAAATGGGTGCATTTTCATGCTCCATACAGCTGGTTGGAATGCGGTGGAAGCCAGGAATCCTGAAAATCAGATTAGGTTGAAGAGTATTTCTTTTATGAAACAAATAAAATATATTAATATTGAAAAAAGTGTTTAGATAGCTTCTTTTCATTCAGGATATTTAGAATCCTTTTAACCAATTTTGGCATTCCCAGCTTCCATCACATTCTAACCAACTGAAATGTAGGTCAATGGAAATTGAAAAACACATCCATTTGCTTGTATGACAGTTTGAATTGATTAAAAAAAAAGCAGAGTAAGTAAAGTCTGCCTAAATCAAACATTACATTAATTTATGAATAAGCTTCATTATGTGCTGCCAAGTGTGTGAGATATTCTTGAAAATTTGTACACTCATTCTGATGTCAGTCAACATCGGAACATGCTTCACAAAGCCATTATATGGTCACTAATACGTAGCACCAAAACATAAATAACATAATATGTCTTACATTGTAGGACTTACCTTTAGGTTGACTTTGTCCCAAAAAATGTCTACATCATTTAGAATTGATTTTGCCATAAGTATTTCTCAGGGGGTTGTAAATAATGACCTTCTAAAGGAATATGGATTTATGAGTGTTCAAATAATATGAATGATTGACATTTAAAGGTATGTGTAATCAAATTTTAACAAATGTCACCCATTACTGAAATAGTTTTGAACACTGACATTACATGTATGACTTTTACTATAGCGATGGTTATTTAATGGCATGTCACTTTTTTAGGATGCTTGTCTGTTTTTCATTTTAAGCAGATTTAGTACTGTGTGTAGGTTAGGATGAGTAAAATAGATGTAAAAGTTCCAAGTCACCCATCCTGCAAGATAAGCAGCCGTCTGAAAATATTTTGAACTCTGCTACCTGTAACTACTGCAAAACCCTCTTTTGAGTGTGTGCAGTTATTTTATTAGTTGAAAGACAAACTAAAGACAAAGAATGTGCAGTATTGAACAGAACAACCTTAAAGGGAAAGCCCATGATATATTTATTAAAATGGTATGTAGGCATTTATGTGATCTCCATACCAGAACAAAAAATATTTTGTCTTTCTGTGAAACAATTCACTTGAAAGTACCAAGTTATCACTGTCAGTAACCTTACATGGCCAGTTTGTTTATATTGGATTCATATTCAGCACTACTAGTGATGTAATGATATGTTGGTATGCTGCATTGTCACAATTCACGTTCATATTCAGTTCTTTCATATCTGTACTTAAACTCTACTGGTTGTGGAAATATTTTTATTTTCTCAAAGTATTATTAGGTATTATGAAAGAACTCCTTAACCTTTTGAATGCAGGGTTTATTAATGGCAGACAGTCATCTTATGCTAGTGATGAAAATAATGCTGGATTTTACTGTTAAAATATTACGGTACGTGACTTTTTGGCGCCACCGTTTTGGCATGACCATTTTGGCGCCGGCCATTTTGGCGTGCCAATTACCTACATGGTTTAAATACTGGGTAAGTGGGACTGATTACTTGTCACATCATGCCAACATACAACAACATTGCACTAACCTACCATATTGAAACCGATAGGGTATGTTATCACAACAATTATAAATCCACGAGTGACACTAATCCACATTGCGAATTTATTGTAAAGCACTGCTCGGCATTGCATATATATACATACATATATATAACATAACATATATAAAGTCTGATAAATATATCACATATCATTCTATTGCACCCTTAACATGGAAAATATACAGTTGAAGCGTGGCAAGGATAAGTTTATGTATGAAGGATACCTCTACATGTTCGACAAGTTCAGTGCAGACCATTTGAAGAAGTTCTGGCGATGTGAGTTGAAGAACGAATGCAAGGCCCGTCTGCACACGTACTACGTTTTTTTATGAATGCTTTAAAAATAAACGTTTTTCATGCAAACAATGTACTATTTTTATTGAGAAATACGTTCATGTTAATAAGCGCCAAAACGGCCCTGTGCCAAAACATCCTGCACCAAAACGGTTGTGCCAAAACGGCGGCGCCAAAATGTCCTGCTTCGAAAATATTAATAGCCTATATTCATATCGATTATTCATTGTGATGTCATCATGAAATGTATACTATTGTTACCCAATGACTTGTGTTGATTCAGAGGCCACAAAGCCAGAATTTTGAACAAATTTTGTGACTGATTTAACCTGTATATAGACTTTTCTTGTTGTTGTTGTTGTTGTTGTTGTTATAGGGTTTAACGCCATTTTTCAGCACTAGATAGGCTATACATGGCGGCCAGTATTAATGGTGGAGGAAGAACCCTGGAAAACCCCGGGAAGAACCACCAACCCACGAGAAGCTACTGGCAGGCTTTCTCACGTACCCACGTTAGCCGAGCCTGGACTCGAACTCACGCAGACAGAGGTGAGATGGCAGTGATCCGTAACGATCAGCGCTTTAGACCACTCGGCCACTCGGGGCCCCCTTTTCTTGTTGTCTAGGTTACTGAATTGTTAAGCTGCAATAGATACAGAACAAATGACATTTTTATTTTAGTTTTGTTGAAAAATGGATCCATTCTTTCCTATGGAAGCCACCACTGTCGTAGCTGCATAATTAGTGACTGCCAGTAAAAACAGATTATGCATTGGAGAAGTATTTGTATGGTATTCCCAAAACTTGTTTCCTGCTTTGGTGAAAAATATATATAGCCTGTCTAAGGCCTCAATCATGGTCCCACTTTCATCAAACATCTCATTTGAGTACATACTTGCCTGCACCAATAAAATTGATATATTTTCCATACCATATTATGACCAGCATTGGCAATTGTTTTCATAACTAGGCTCAGCTGGTGGTGATGGGGAATTTTGAAATGAAAAAATAGGAGTCAAGTGTGTACTCATGGAAGAGAAGTTTGTGAAAGCTGGTCCAGATTAAGTTTGCACTGCTCTTAATATTCAGGTGCGTTAACTATTTATGTCTTGATTTGTTAGAATTGGTATTAATACTGTAGGAGTTAAAAACGGGTCTTAAGTAAGATTTCTAAATTACAACATTCTGTCTTAATGGTAAAGCTGTAAGAATTTTAGGAAACTTCTACCGGGTACCCCATCCTAATGATTGGTTACTTGGGTACCCGATCAAATAGAAATGCTTTTAAATATGAATCTGAACTGCTTTGTTGTAGGTTCATACATGCCAACCCTCAATAGAGGTATAAGCATAATTATTACTATTATAAGTGGCAAAAAAGCATAATCTGAGCATAAATTGAGCAATCTATATATTACATGTCATAATTACAGAAAACTGTATGAAATACTTACATTTATTTTTGCTAGTTACCTAGATCTGCAGTTAAAATTCTTGTCACAAATTGGTTAAATCCATGTGGATTAATAGTTAGTATGTGAGTATAGACCCAAAACAAATTGGTAGATTATTTATGCATAATACTCACTTTAACTAGTCTACATGTCTAACTTTTGCTGAATGTTTGTGAAGTCCATAAATGATGAATGCTGTATTACATCACTGTCGAATTCTTCTTTCAAAATTTGTAAAGTGCTATTGATTTGTCCTTTTTTTTGATGCAACATCTTTTTAAGTTGAACAGAATCCCTCTCCTAACATTTGTCAGTCATATGACGTTCCTGAGTCACATCAATAAAACCTGTTTCTCTTGATATCTGGCACCATTTTTTTTTTTACAATTGAGACTGGTCCGCTACGTATGTGTGTATCAAAATGTAATGAATCTATGACATGTGGTTTCACATGCAAGAAACCTGTTTTCTTGGAACTGTTCCATGTACAGTTACTATAAACAGAAAATAAGGAGGTTAGATGAAGGTGTAACAATGGATAAATGTGTAGCAGCCAATAGTTACACAACATGAGCATCAAACTGTAATCATTATTTTGGGTCTTGCTCATTCCTGATGTCTTTGATCTGAGCTTGGTAACATGTTTGTTTTTTTGTTTTTTTTTTATAATGGGTACTCAGTTGCCCATTTTATTAACCAGGATATTACAGTGTTTTATCTACAAATGGCTTCATGCAAGTCATTTGACTCATCAGGGCAAAAAACTGAGTCAAAATACAAACCTATGAGTCTTATTTGAGCCGATGATCAGTTTTCAGTAGTTTTTAAATAAAGAATTAAGTTGTTTAAATATGCAACGAAAATATTAGTCATATAATGTGACTAAAGCCAATAAGGCAATTCCCTTGTCAGAAGCTTCTGAACATTCTGTATTTGCTAAAAATCTTGCTGATGGTTTCATGTCATCAGAAATAATCTGAGCATATATGACAAGGCGTTTATTTTTGGTTATGTCAGTGCTTTCATCTGCCATTGCTGTCACAAATGATGAATTTTGCAGGTCATGTATAAGACTATCCTCAACAACATTTGATAGGCTCTCCAGTAACTCTGAACAGGTAGTAGCAAAAAAACTGATTGGCAGAATTCTTCAAAATACCAAATTAGCATCAATTTCTTCAGCCGCTAAGTCGTGTATTAGATTAAGAAGAGATTTGTATTTTAAAAAATGTATGTCTTCGACACTCAGCCAATATACACACTTAAATAGCACATTCACTTCTATATCTTGTTCAGAAGAATGTTTATGTCAGCCTGTATTTATATATGTCTGGTGTTGTGGACCTTCAGTCAACAGTTTGTGTTCTGGCAATCCAACATACCTTGCCAGTATACTGTTCTAAGTCTATTGATTTTTGCACATTTTGTCATGGAGGGGTTCTTTTTAGCCTCTGTACAAAATATAGCAAAACATAAAGTCGTCTTCACTGTCACATTCTTCACTCAACTTAACGTCTTTTTTAAAACGTAGCCAGCTGTGTTTTCAACCATTGCTGCACAAAATACGTTTTATCTTACGAGCAACCATTACCTCATCTTTGGATGATGAAGGCTCCACTGGTTCAATAACAATACTATTATCATTGGTCAGTCATAAAAGCGGCCCAAAAGATAATTTTGTTTGTTTCGGATCTATTTTAATTTTTTGCCTTGGACACCATTTTCAGTCGA
The DNA here is from genome assembly GCA_016617855.1 of Megalonaias nervosa. Lineage (NCBI taxonomy): Eukaryota > Metazoa > Mollusca > Bivalvia > Unionida > Unionidae > Megalonaias > Megalonaias nervosa. Next base: position 119,923 of record JAECUM010002755.1, on the reverse strand, counting down.
ATGCTGACAGTATCTTGGAACAACGCAAGGCATACAATTGAGAGAATGGAAAATTGTTGTTTCATTGCATGAAAAAGGTGCGCATAAAATAATAGTTTCTTGTGAGAATCACTTTTAAATCACGTTTCCGCCTCTTTCTTGGGTATGGTGAATGTACGGTTCTAACATCCTGTTGCAACAAATGGTGTGACAGTTACAGGTCACATAAGGTCAGCGCCAGGCTCCACACTCAGTTGAAACCCATTGTATTATGATAACATTAGTGTAAGAAACTGATGTGTGCATGTTTTCCCTGTTTGGGAGAGTTGTAATCTAGCCATTAAAATAGTTGGACCAAACCTTAATTTTGTGTTAATCAGTAAAACATAATATTGGGTTGCGTTAATTTACGTACCGGCGACGAGTCTTAGACCGAACCTTTGTTTTATTTAATCAGCAAAACGTAGCATTGGGGTGCGTCAGTGTACGTACCGGCGACGATTTTTGTGCGTCAAATTGGAAAAGTCTGCGTATTTGACGCATGACGCATGGGTAGATAAAACACTTTATTATCACTGGCTGATACCAGGGTACCTGTTCATAGCTTTACTTAATGGTAATTCTTAAAAAGTACTAACTCACAAACAAGATGAAAGAAAATTTCTTTATCAAATCCAAGTAATAAATGTAGATATTCCACTGATGCAAGCTTAATATAGGAAAAGTCAATAGCCAGCAGGGTTTTCCATAACATATTGAAAGTTGCAGTCCATGACTCCTTTGGAAGAGTTGCAGGTACAGCCCTACAAACAGACATCCCAATAAAAATACCTTTTTTTGCTTCATTCAGTACTTCAGGACATCATGTGTATATATTGTTGTGTCACCAATATATGTCATTTGATTCCTAATGCTCATTCATTGTGAAATATAATATTATACAGTACAATGCTGTTCATTAATTTTGTGAGCAGCTTATGAGTAATCAAGGAATAGATTACATTGCTTTTCTGTATTTATTTATTTAATTAGCTTTATTCCATTTTACATGAATACATTTTCCAAGACACTAGAAGAAACAAATGACCATATTCCATTCACTTTTTTCATTATAGCTTTAAACAAGACAGCATACTATATTCACATTTTTGATAAACAGACATTAATAAATTTCTCCACAGCAGGTTTAGGATAAAAATCTAAACTTGTTGTATGTTGGGATGCCATTGCATTTTTCCATCCACAATCGCAACACCATGGGAATGTCTTTTTTCATGATTAATTTCATGAATTCCTCCATCTCTTTGAGGTTCTGTTTTCTTTATCAAACTAGTTGCATCTACTAATTTCTGTCAACCAGTCTCACCAGAATCATGGTCATCTTCAGCCTTGCACTTGGCACCAAAGAAATTACAAAAAGTTGGCATCGATAAAGTACATATATGATAAAAGTATAAATATGAAGCTAACAACCAGTAGCTTTTATGCTGATTTTTGACAATTAACAGTCATATTCCTATGACAATCAAAAGGAGTCACAGAATCTTGGCAAAATCTTTCTAAAAATGATGAAATGCATGTGTTCCAAATGTTAAATAAGAATTTATATGATGGGCTAAAACTGCAGAGTAATGTTTATCAAAGAGAAGTATCAAATCACATATGTATGTAACTAATATGGTGATCAAACTGATATTAACCAACAATTAATTAGCATGCATCTTAATCTCCTAAATCTGCTAAAGTCTAACCTATGCTGCAGTTTCACCTAATTCCATCACAGTTGCTTGAACTTTGATAGGTTGCACACTACATGATTGATACTTGCTTTATAGAAATGGACCAAGTAAACAAGAATTTTGTTGAGCAAAAAACTTAAGTACCTGTAGACTTTATTTAAGAAGGCAACAGACTCAGTAAGAATGTGTGTGTGTATGTGTGATTTGGATTTTTAATGTAGCTTTAAGAATTTTTCAGCCATATCGCTACATTGTCTGCAGTGTGGCAGTTTATAGTGATGTCTAGCATTGGGGCATCATGCAGCAGACATGTAGCATGATGTCCTACCCAGTCACATTATACTGACACCATGCCGACAAGTCCTAACACAAACCTCTTAATGCTGAGCGCCTAGCGAGATCAGTAAGAATGGGTTCCACTGTCAGTTGACATTGGCATGATATGCACTCTGGTAAAGATTTATTCATCAAGAGCTATACATGAGTTGGGTATGTTTGTCTGATATGCTATTAATACCACCTTGTCTCTGCAATTTGTTCTATATAATGCATGCCACTTGCCAATAGCTGGTTTGATGTTCTTTGTTTTTGGAGTTTTTATTCCACATGTTTGCCATATTATGAGCATGCTGATTTATACAATATTTCAAGTCTTTGTTATAATCATTTATCCAGACATGGGTGACTGCAGGTTATCATTCACTCTTTTACCTTCCCTATCATGGCTCTTTATATTATTATGCCCACGTAACCAACAGGACATACTACCTTCCCCAGAGAATGTACGAGCACATCATATTTCAACACTGTTGGTAGCAATATGCATTGATCAGATCATAAATCATTAGAAAATTAAATCCTCATGGGGAAAAAAAAAGGCACTGTTGAATTATAAACAACATGGTTCTAGTTTACATTTTTTATTTTATGAACAATATTCTTATCTATAGCGTACATAATGTTTTCTCCTGGATGCATCCTTGCACCATATCATTAGATTCAAGGATTCTCCCAGTAGGTCAAAGAAAATCCCTGTAGCCCTTGTTAATTTTGTATTTATTTATTTATTTGTATTTCAGATGAAAACCATGGACATAGATCTGCTGCTTCAGGACAAAGAAAATGTTGCAACACCAAGCCTGGAACTGGAGATGGTTCATGTTTATTTCATATTTCTAAGTTTTATTAGATAATTCTTGAGATATAGCAGTGACTTTTCCAACAGTGTCATTAGTTAGTTAAAGGTCACTGGCCATACTCCAACATTTTTCTTTTTACATCAGATTTGCATTACATGATTAAAAGTAGTTATACTCACACAAAAAGAACAAAAAAATTATCAAGTGTAAAGAAGAAATAATAAGTTAATACTTGAAATAGAAGTATACAATGCTGTTACTTCCCCTTAGTTATGATTTCCCACCTATAGAGGATGCAAGCTGGAAATGACGTACATTTATCCCCACAAGACGAAGTACATGCTTCTTGTTGTCGAAAAATAAAACACTTTAAACTATGGCTAGGGAACATATAGATGAAACTACTGAAAACTAATTTACTGTTCAGCCTTATATCGATATACATGCACCCTTCACTAGATTGTGTCGCTTTCAACTGTTACATTGTTTCAATTTATTTTGAAATTTCCCGTAAATACAGGTAAAAAGGAATCAGTGCTGGCTTCCCTATGTTGGCTGACTTTATAAAAAAAAAAGAAGAAATCGGCACACTTAAAAGAATCCAAAGGAACCAAACTTGGCTTCCTTATGTCGACCGACTCATAAGAAAAAATCGGCACACTTAAAAGATACCAAAGTCAGTTTCCGGGGTTGGTTTGCTTTGTAATAAAATAACCTTTGCATTTGATATACTGTTGGTAAGTTTAAGCAAGGAGTTTACTGCTCTCTGTGATTTGTGTTTATTTATCACCCAGGCTTCTATTTGTTTGCCATATGTAATTATAATTGATGTTTACAGGGCAAATAGTATACAAAACAATAGCTTGCTTTAATAAGACTTTTGTAACCCATGCTAGCAAAAAGTTTATCATTTACACTCACAGTGAATGTATTTTAAAATAATGATTTTTATTTGCAAGAAACCATCGTATAGTTAACCTGGATACAATACAATCTTGGTCAGTTTGCACCTTGTAACTTGTCATGTGTGAATGGCAGGTGCCTTCAAGCAATCAAGTGATATTTTCGTCTCTTTTGCGATTTTGTTATTTGACATAAGCGATACACACTAGGCCTACAGTAAGGATGCATACACAAGCCGGCATCTGCTACATATAAGGTGTTCGTGACTATATTTTTTTTCTTTAATAACTTTCACATGATGAAAAAAGAAGGAATAAATGATAACAATGCAAGGTTAGTTTCTTTTATTTTATTTTCAAATAAGTGTATGTTTATCAATTTTTTTGTACCGTGCGGGGGGGGGGCACAAATTCAACACAAAATTATTTCCTTTCATATTTGTATGGAATAATGGAGCAAATATGATTAATGATATTGACTATTAATGACAAGCTTTTAATTTATGCGCGTACACACTAAGACAACTTGAAAAATAAAAACAAACAATAAAATTAACTGGTTAGAGCTTCATATTGCAGCAACTAAATACTGACAAAATGCTGAACATTATTCTCTCTCTCTCTTTCTCTCTCTCTCTCTCATGTGTAACCGAGTGTGCAGCAGCGTTACAACCTGAAGCCTAAAATTAAATATATTTGTTATATGTCATGTACACTACCCTTAGAAAAATGTATACGTATTCTGTAGAATATTATCTGTTAAGTATTATTGTTTTATAAATCAATATTGATAATTTGACCAGAAGACTTAAATTGAGAATGTCGTCGTGCAGATGCATATATTTTTTAGCATAAAAATATATATAAATATTTTAATTAGAACTCTCATATAAATGTACATTACGAAGTATGATTATTTTCTTTGAAAAAACATCAAGATAGTTTGTTTAAATTTAGTTTTTTTCCTAAAACCTATCTTACATAGTATCTGCTTGTTGTTTGAAGAAAAAGAACTTGTTCAGACTATTGTTAAGTTGGGCCGAATTGTCTTTCGAGTTGGGTTGAATTGTCTCTGGGTCAAATTGACTATAATCCGGCATAAATGATACAACTTTCCCATCCCTCACCCTGTTCGATCCCACAGCTTCAATCCACCTTTTTCCTGGTAAACAGGGTCTTTCGGAAAAAAATGCACCCTTTTTCTCATCATCACTCTTTTGGTTACATCCATATGCAACACAGTGCACCATATTTGCTGTACAAAAGCACGATCGTAAGATATATCACATAGACATTTACGTGGGGAAATTAAACACCTGAATGGCTAGGTTGAATAGAAGGGATAAATGTACGTCATATCCATTTTTGGCACGCGGAAACTACTGATTGTTTACAGAGATTGCCAAATAATTTATTTAAAAAAGCGGATTTTTAAGTCTAATTAAACATTTTTATGGTGTGCACACATAACAAATTCGTTTTGTTTATGACTATAATAATATCACATGTTTGTACAATATAGGTGGCCAGTGACCTTTAAGGTTTTAGTTAAAGTTTATCATTGAGATGTATTTACTTCCTTGATTCATTCTTGATTCTTTGATCAGAAAGTATGGGTCGATATCATAGAAAATTCGCAATACATTTTGCCAGGGGCTACAACACTGTAATGATTCAGCTGACTTGAAACAGCATCTCAAAAGCTGTAAACTACTGTCACTTAATGAATATCTAAAATTTCAAAGGGGAAAGTAATTTTACCTTTTCTTATAAAAGAAATTGAAGTTAAAATTATTTTCAAAGACTTTTTCGCACACTTTGCCTGGCAGCATGACCTCTGCTAGTAAGTGGGATGAGTGGATTCTACACTCCAGGTCTCCAGTTGTAAACGAGATCAGTTAATTTTTGTCCTGCAAAGAATATATTGCAATATTTTAATCAAAATTTATATTATTTATTTTGATTATTTCAAGTCATTTTAACCATTTTGCAACAGTTACATTAATTCTGGTTGAGACAACACAGTACTGTGCTTCCTAATCTACAAGGGAAAATTGGCAGCTTTGCCAATACAGTTTTTCAGTAGCCATCAAGCACAATAATGAATAGCGATGGTGCCTTGCATAATTGTTTTTTAATGCACACAGCGCCAATATATTTTGCTGTTGTTAATGTTCTAAAATTTTAAATAATTTTATAACTTCTGCTTAGTAGCCATACAGTTTTTATCAGTGGAAGTGACACCATATTTAGAAAAGGGTTGAGAAACAAATATAGGTGGGCATGGCTGGAAGGAAAAAGGGTATGGTATATTGTGGGCTCTTTGGAGAAAATGACCTGATCTAAAGACACAAACAGTTTTTAAGCTATATTATTGAGAATGCAGATTTAAACTGTTGTCAATAGGAAATCAGACATACTTTATGTATTTACACATAAAAGTCACCACACATCGCCAGTTTGTTTAGTCTTGTTAAGTCTTGATTGTTTCACATGCAAGGGGCTTTGAAATCTAAAACACAAAGTTCATCTGTACAGACTCATCACATCATTGTGAAAAAAGACCTATCTGGCTTAAAGTACTGGAGACAGACTATATCATTATGATTTGTGTAAGATTTGCAAACCTGACAGTATGTGCTATAAATATTTCTTAACACTTCTAATAAAAGGACAAAGTTGCTGCAGTAATTTCACCTTATTGGACATTCTTTTTCAAAATAGCTGCTATCTTTACACACTAGTATTGGAGAGAAAATCTTAAACTTAATTTATTTAAAAATGTCAGGCAATAAACAAACTAAAATTTTGGGAAATAAATCAATTTCCATAAAACAAGATACCTTTTGAAAGTTGTAGAAATCATTATAATATGCAGAATATTATGTTTTAACTTTTCAAAGATCGTGTCCCTGCTATTATGAGGTGAGCTTATGTTCATTTCATAGACGAAAATTTTCAGCCACTAGCTGATGATTAGTGTAGATATGTATTTATTTTCTTTCAGAGGCTGCTGGCAGAAGACAGTCCCATTTGTTTCACCTCCCACAGAGTTCCACTGCAGGATGTCAAGCAGCTCTCTCTTAACAGACAGATTAAAAAAGCTTGTTACAGTAATCTTCACACTCCAGCTGCATGGAAGACACCTAGGAGAAAATTTGTTAAGTAAGAAGCACTAAAGAGATTAACAGCATAACACCTAATAGTGGAATATTGGTCTTGCTTTCCTAATGTAAGCTTGAGCTGTTGGAGGGTTAAATTGCTAAAATGAATACTTCTAAAATTTATATTTATTACCTCTCTAGATCTGTTAGTGCTAATATATAACAAGCCAAAATTGTAAAATTCCATGCTTTCGAATAAAATTGCCAAATTTTGTCATTTTATGGTAATTGATTTATGGGAGCATAATTTTGGTATATTTGTAAAGAATCAACATTATTTTGTGTTTTTAAGGCCAAACTATACCAAATGCAAAGTAAGAGGCACTCATCAGTGAAGTAGTTGTTCTTTCACTCCAATAATGCTGTACATAAGGTGAACAGTCTGGGTGGCATTTTCCATAACTGTATTGTCTCATGGTGGCCATGTCAGAAGACAGGCAGTGCTCCAAAAATAGGATAGTCCAATGTCTGGGGCCAGCTCCAATTATAGTTCTGGTCCACCCAGCATTTCCCTTCTGACTTGTCAATGCCTTCCCCTCAACTAGATTGACTGTGTTGCCTGTCAGGACCATGAGTGACAGTTATGAGCTTCCTGAAATAAATGACAAATAGTCACCTCCCTATTGGGACTCCATTTGTAGATCTCAGCCTTGAGAAGTTTTTGTCCATATCTGAATAAAAAGCTCTAGACTTTGTGTACCAGGTGAAGCACATGATAGATGAATAGTTAAAAGTACCACACATATTTGTTTTCTGTCAAATACATTCACCAGTAACATTAATGATAGGAAATAAGCTGTACTACACTTCAATCCAGCCCTGCTGGAAAGATGAAAATTTGCATCTCTCTTGTCTGTATACTGCAATTCACTACAAATTCATGTGATCCAATTTCGCAACCAAGCTAAGCCACAAATTTAAAATTGCTATGAAATATCAAGCAAGCTACTACTCAGAGTGCACTTCTTGTGCCAATCCCCTCCCATGTTATGCCATGGTAAAACATCACTCATTTGTTTATATATCGATGGTATTTATAGTACTCTTACACACACACACACACACACACACACACACACACACACACACACACACACACACACACACACACACACACACACACACACACACACACACACTGTAGTTTCAGTAGTATCACTAATATTTGTGGATTTCTTGCCCCCTAATAAAGAATTTGAAGACAATGAAAAATTAGCCAATTATGATAAAGAAGCACCCATCCCCTTTCTAATTTATTACTTTGTTTCATTCCGTGAGACCTAGAGATTTGCAGAGCTATGTGATAAATCAACACCATTTCTGTAATCTGGTAATGAATTATTAGCTTTTACATGTTTTTGTTTATCCTTTGAAAAAAGAGATTTATAATGTATATTGTATTGTTTCAATTTATACATCTGAAAATTCAGACACTATTACTCCTGAAGTGAAATAAAAAAATAAATGATAATGGTATGTGAAAATTAGTTCATTCTTATTTAAATTGATTCTTCATTTACTGTTGTCAAACATTTTAAAGCCATGTGAATGTATGTCTCTTTTTTCCCATGCATGCTTAATCATAATGAACAAAGCTGTAAAATGCCGAAACTATTGCCTGAAGCACAATTACTAATGAAAAACTAGGTATATACTCTAATTACAGCAGATTATGGAAACTCACACTTCACTGATTTTCAGATAAAACCACTGCATCAACATCGTGTCAATCAAGTTGGCTGGTATACTCAGATGTTATGGTAAATTGTTGAATTAAATAAGTCCAGCATTCACAAAATCAGGGATAATTAGGTCTGATCTTTCACGCATTTTTGTGTGAGCCGCATTTATCCATACAGCATAAATTGGTTTAATTGTTTAAATTTTGAGTAAAGTCTGGTGGTTGAAACAGGCTCAGACAAAGAAATGATTCCGTTGTTTTTCAATTTAGTTGACACTTTGCTGATTACACATTTTCAGTTTCAGTTCTTTCACTGTTTGGTCACCATGTTCATCCATTCATTCATTATCAACATTTGTTCCCAGGACAAAAGTCCAAGACAATTTAAAATATATTTATTAAATTTTGTACACATTTTAGACCAGTTGCATTTGCTTCTTGCTATTGACAATTCTTCTGTTTTAATATTTTTTCCCAATTATCTGTTGATCATTCACACTTATCTTTCAGGGGCAAAACTTTCTCTTTCCAGTCAACTTTGTTGATCTTTACATATAAACTTATAAAATGTTTGACAAATCTTTGTTTCTAAGCAGACATTTTAATGGGGCTGGCGATGTTGGTTACTAGGTCTCATGTTTATTTTATCCCTCAGTATGTAGTATTGTTACAGGGTAGCGTTGGCTGTTAAACTTCCAGTGACTATTCGATGGCTCACTATGTTCTCTGTGGCTGATAACTCTCATTAGAGTAAAGGCCCAGTTAAACTTAGACCTTAACTCCAAGAGGTTATTGTGATTCTCTGATGAAGATGAAGGGGAATCCTTACAATAAGAATGGGACTAGGGATGAAGTGGGGAATCCTTACAATAAGAATGGGACTAGGGATAGGAAGATGAAGTGAGAATCCTTACAATAAGAATGGGACTAGGGATGAAGTGGGGAGTTCTTACAATAAGAATGGGACTAGGGATGAAGTGGGGAATCCTTACAATAAGAATGGGACTAGGGATGAAGTGGGGAATCCTTACAATAAGAATGGGACTAGGGATGAAGTGGGGAATCCTTACAGTAAGAATGGGACTAGGGATGAAGTGGGGAGTTCTTACAGTAAGAATGGGACTAGGGATGAAGTGGGGAATCCTTACAATAAGAATGGGACTAGGGATGAAATGCAGACTCAGATTTAAGTTTCGTGTGGTTTATTAAGCACAAACTTGTATGGCATTAAAATTGCAAGACTAATATCAGGTGCATCACTTCCAAATAATAACTCATTGATTTTGTATTACAGTGGTAGTGTGCAGTTGGAGAAACATAAGTAATTTAAGTAACAGCTTTTATGATAGAAGTTGATATTAACATTTATCAGTGTCAAAGTTTAATGTTTAGATGTTATATTAAAATTATTGTTTAGTGATAGACTTTGAAACATTGGCTAACTTTTCATTAAATTCATATAGGTTAAAATTTCAAGCAGAGCCTCGAGAAACAGTCAATAGCTGAAACAATAATAACTTATAGCATATGTACAAAGTCTTGAGAAACACTCAACAGCTTTACAATATAACAAATAACTATTGGAAAGAGCCTTGAGAAACACTCATTTGCTCTACATTCAAACCTGCAATTATTATTATTATCATTATTATTATTATATTTTCTGTTTCTATTGACTTGTCTTAAACATCATTATTTGACCAAGGTCTACAAGAAACACTTGACTTGACCTCACAGGATCATGAAAATACTGTTTGAATACTATTTAACTGATAAGCAGATATTTAAGCTGAAGTTGGTGATTTAAAACATGACAATGAATGATTAAATATCCATTCAGGTTTGAGTACACAGATGTAGATTTCAAAACTTAGTTTTAGAACTATCCAAAATTTACTATAAAGGAGACATTATTTTCTTTGCATTTACTTTTGTAGATATCGTAAAATAACTATGAATTCTGATTCATAGAAAATAATAAACAAAAGAGTTACCTTTTCTTCGCACACTTCCTTATATGGTATTCGTGGTAAAACAGTAGTAAATGAATTTCCCACGCTCAGTCTAAACGTAAGTAACTCTTAATGTGACCCTCGGAAACCCGAACAGGTCCCAGTATAGATGCTTACAAGCCTTTTATACCTCCCGTGGAATTCTGTAGAATTCTGCACTTGGCAGGGAAAATTCTGCCGTTTGCTGGGTAGCAACCGCAGGCAAAAATTCTGCGAGCACACGCTTGCAGGGGCAACTGTACTTTGCTATTGATAGCAACAAAACTACACCTTAATTAACAATTGTAATGAAAAACCTATATAACCCAGAGTTAGCTAAGTGTGCATACAACAAATTTATTCCTCAGTGGTCAAAATTTGCGGTATAAATAAATGTTTTAGCTTTAAATTGAGTGATATCATAAGCGAACCTTAACTATTATGCGAGGTAATGCTGGGAGTATTCCAAATGTGCCAAAGTTGGAAACGACGCTAATACCTAGGAAAGTTACACATGCATTCCCGACATAATAAGACTGAAATTAAAGAGTTAAATGGATGATTTATGATCAATTATATGGGAATATCAAATATATCCGGGAATGATACCAATCATCATTTGGTATTGAATAACAGCAGGTGTTAATGAATAAATTAATATTGTCTATCAGTGTCTATGAAGTAGATGCACTAATATTAGTACTACCACTCACGCTGCTTTATCACTGAAAGCTTTATGATGAATGAACTTAATTTGTAACTGTTTTTAAAAAAATTAGAGGATAGATTTGCTGCCCATTGCAGTATGGAGGAATAGAGCTTTCACTCTGCCCATAAACATTTAATTTTTGGAACATAACTCAAACCATTAAAGATATTAGATCCTTCCAATTTTCTGCATTCAGTATTTGTATGCCGCCATGGAAACAAAGTTTAGCATATGTAGTATAAAAAATGGACTATGTTCCCAACATCTTCAAGCGTGAGGACCCCTTCTTAACTTCCCAAAATGTCCCAGACCCACCACATGCTAATAGTTGTACATTTAGGCAACCTTGGAATAACCCCATGGCCCACAGGTTGGGAACCATTGGTCTGTGTTGCTTGTTCTGCTGATTACTTCTAACAAACTGCATAGACCCAGATCTGCTGGTGCATTATGTGATAGATGATATGGGTCTATGCAGTTGGTCTTGACTTTTAAGTGAACATATATGGTATTTAAAATTGGTCAGGTTTCATAATGTCCTCTCAGTTTCATTTTATTTATACAAAGTAATCAAGATGGATACATGAATTCTAATTGGATTAAGCAAATTGCCTTATTTTTTTACAGATTGAATCCATTCTCACTGGTAAACAAGGGGACCCCTAAGTACATCCCAGGTTCTGGATTCTCATCAGCAAAGGAAAAGAGGACATCAGGACTGTTTTGTAACAAACAGGAGGTATGTCTGTGTCTGCTGCTACAAGAAAGTGATGAAGCCTACATCAAGTTTTTATCTTGATTGCAAGGCATAGTCAAGATTCATAGAATCCGTGCATTGTTGTGGGAACTGGAAATCTCATCTGTGAATCAGAATTTGTGGGCAGGAATGTGACTTTACCAAGTTTATGTTCACAGTTCTGATCTCAAGGATGGGATTTCCTGGTCCCACATCAATGCATATGATGGATTTGTTGTTTTGTTGTTTTTTTTCATTACTTGGAAAAGTCCTGAATAAGTAGATGGCTTGTCATCAATATGGATATAGATTTCCATGGTATTGCTATTATTATTGACAAAGATGTCATTAATGAGGTTTTATTAGCTAGTTTAAGAGGAGTGTTTTATGTTAATGGCATTTTATGATGATTTGTTAACATTTGCTTGAATGGTTTGTGGGATTTTCATGAAGCTTAGCCCAAATATATCATAACCTGATGGTGTATCATTTGACATAGTCATGCCTGGGTAACGTCAGTTGACATCATAATTTCATGTTCAGAGTATAATAAATATAAATGACAGATGATATTTTATGTCAGTAATACATTACCTATTGCATATATTCCTTTTCTGAGACTCTAGACTCCAGTCCAATCTAATTATTCCCTCCAATTAGTATTGGAAGGACAGATTTGAAAGATGATCCCAGTCCAACTAATTAGTCACAGTGAAGGTAGAGAAAACATTCTTTGTTTTCCTTAGGTATACTCATTACATGTGTGCTTTATCATTCATTGCAACTTGATAAAGAGACAATTTACATAAAGTTTAAAGTAATTTTTTGGACACTTACAGTACCTTTGGAATTCATTTGGTTCACACAGATTTATTTGGAATATTATTCTTCATTATTTTAGGATCTAGCAAGACAGTTAGCAGCTACAGACAAAATGGTCTTTGATTTAGAAAACAAGTTATTCCAACAGAAAACATCAAGCCCTATAGAAGAATGTCCTATTGAGGGGCAGTGTGATTTGCCTTCTCAGGAATTATCAGGTGAACATGTACCTACATTGGACCTAAGCCCTGAGGAACTTGAGTCAAAGAGGACAGATGTGTCCCCACCCACAGATAAAGGGGAGGACCCAGATATTGATAAAGATAACATCCCGAAGTATCAGGAAAACATTATTCCTAAATGTATTGAGGATCTGTGTACCACAGCAGAAACCAAAGACTTGTCTGTGTGCAAGGTATCCTTGAGTACAAAGTGTTGTTTCAAATCATTTTTATGGTCTCATCTGCATTAGCATGGTGGGACATAGGTTCACTTTTACAGCAACAGTGGAAGTTGCTACATAAACAATGTTGAAGTTTTGTGTTCAAGTTTTTGTTAAGTCGGGTGCTTGAATACACAAATGCTTGTTTGACACCAGGTTGTGTGGAATACTTGATTTGTACAATTGATGTTGATGGAAAACTAAGTTTGTTTCTTAAAATGTCTGATAAGGGAGCTTGTGTGACAGAAATCTAGCTGATTTGCTAACCTGACTTTTCTTATCTCTGTCCAGTTGCCTCAGCCCAATTGTTTCAATCATGCTGCCTACACACTGACTACAGCACTTGTAGGAACTGCATTCAGAAGTTAAGTTGTGTTTAGAAACTAGATTTTCAGAAGTTAAAAGTGTTCCTTGTGTAATTATTTGTTGTTATTTTCATAAGACATACATTGATTAAGTGTGATAATATTAGAACACTATTAGAATGTTCTAATTTTGCATGAACCAGTCACGCCACTTCCTTCGTTAAGGTATTCATATTAATGCACTGTGTTGACAAAACAATAGTATGTGCCTCATGGTGCTCTTGGTGCAATATTGACCACACATAAAAATTATGAATGCTAAATTGCTTTTGTTCAGTAGATATAGTAAAATTGTACATAATGAACTATGTAAAATAAAGTCAGGCAATAATAGTACCTGTGTATTGAATGTGCTAAACCATGTTGCAAAAAATGAAGGAATGTTTTAATTTGAAAGGAGAAGTAATGGGAGTTTGGTTTAGCATCAAGACAAGGAAATCACATTATTTGTTTCCCTGCCAAGCAGAACCTCTTCAGAGATTTATTTTTGTCATACTTGCTTAGCATACGTGAGACATGGGTATCACTCATTACATGTAGAAAGCATCTTGAAAATAGTTACTGGCCATTCTTCTTCAGCCACCACACAATTCATGGTGGTCATTATAATTGGTACTTAATTCCAAATTCTGGGAGTACCTGTTGTATTTGGACTGTTGAATCAGGAAGATCCGCTCTGTCATATCCATGCATCCCTACCCTCCCTCTGACCCTTCGGCAAGGACAAGGTCAACTGAAAACATTGGTTGAGTTTTCAGTTAAAAATTACTCCGTATAGGCATAAGTTCCAAACCCAGATAGGATTAGCTGTCATACTTCAGCTCACAAATCATGACGCTTCAACCATATACATCCATGCATGCCTATCTGCATTCTCTACTTAAGGTAAGGCCAAGGTCTCTTGAAAACCTTGGTTAAGTTGGCAGTTCAAGTTTTTCTATAAAGTCATAATTTCTTAAACCCATGATACTTGGACTGTTGGATCAATAAGCACTGCTCTTCAAGATTCATACACACCTTTTGACCCTTAGGCAAGACCAGGGTCATTTGAAAATTTGTCTAAATTTTCTGTTAATATTTTTCTTCATGTCCCAGATGCAGGTAGGGATAGCTATCATACTTTATTTAGTTTAAAAGCTCTGCTGATTGAACTCATGCACCCATACCCTTCCTCAAACCTTCAGGCATGACCAGGGTAATTTTAGAATCTGGAAGTGTTTAGTCTACCTGCCTGTAAGACCTATTTAGTTATGGCATGGTCATATGTCCACTGTCAGTTTGTTAAGATCTACCATGTAAATGACGTTATCTGTCCATTGAGTGTTCCGCTCCCCAATCCTCACCTTGTGTGAATGTTTTTTTTTGTGTTCCTTTTGCTAATTTTGATGGATCTTTGCACCTTGCTCAGCACGCAGTGATTCTGTTCATTGTTCCTCTTCTTTGCAACTGGTGTTTGTTACTGTTCTTTGAGGACATGGATCAGGTTTACATCCTCCCTTTCTCAATGTTACGTCCAATCCCTATGAAGATGGGAAGTTTAGGATGCTGATGCCTTTCCATTCTGGTGGACTCAGATACGTTCCCAAAAGAGCAGGATGCTGCAGATCCTTCCCTCCCATTCAGGTCGCCTGCTTCCCCATCTGTCAGGCTATATGTTGAAAGATGATGAAGTCTGCACTTTTCATTTAATGCCTCCTTCCCCAAGACTTGTGCCCATAGCCTTCAGACAGTAGGAGTGGTCTTCATCCCCCCTTCTCCAGGTGGTGCTGGTTTCTGCCGCTAGCTATCAAATTCATTCTCCTGCTTGGAGGCTAAAGCCTTTTCTCCTGGACCTTGGTGTGTCCCATGTGGTGATGTCAGCTGCAACCTGAGATCATATCCCAGCAAAGGCCTTGCTGACAATCACCTCCCATTGTGATCTATATACATCAGCATCCTTAAGTTGTTTGAAGGCAGAATCATCTCCAGTGATGCTTTTATGCTTGATGGAGGCTGTGGCAAAAGCATCAAGGCATGCACTCTCAGTGTCAATGTTGCTCTCTGCAGAGGTACTACACCTCCACAGTGATACCACCTTGAAAGATTTCTATGGTCTTGATGGACCACAGCACGAATCTTTTGAGGGTTGCACTCTTTATGACTACAGACCCATTGAAACCAGCCAAGAAGCATGTACACCTGGCTGATCACAGGGATCTCCTCACATTCTTCAAGCAGGGTCAGCCTGAACAGCCAAACTAACAGCCCCAGTTCATTAGTTCATTGCCCTTTTTTCACTAAAGGAGTCATTTGAAGAGGAAAAGGAAATCTTCAGACTTTTGCCCCTCCCATAATCATGAAGGTACTCAGCCCTAGGGAGTTGCACACTCTTAGAGCATCTTCCTCATCCCAGTACCCCAGTAGATGCTCGACTAGCCCTTTTGTCAGAGGTTTGGTTGGGCATTACAGATGATGTGTGTGTTTGTTCCAATTTAACCCTTTCCTCCTCAGTAGCCCCAGTCTCAGTATGCCTGATTTTCACAGGAGTTTTAGCAGAGAAACTACAATTGACAGTGTAATTGCTATGTTGTATCCGGTGGCCTAAGTTGGTTAGAGCATCTGCCTCAGATGCAGGAGGTCACAGATTTAAACCCTGGCTGTGTCATACCAAAGACTTATAAAAATGGTACTAGCAGCTGCATCACTGGATGCTCAGCATTAAGAGGTTAGTGTTAGGACTGGTTGGCCAGTTGTCAAGATAATGTGATGGGGTGGGACATGATGCTACATGTCTGTGGCATGATGCCCCAGTGCTAGATATCACTATAAACTGAGGGTGCCCGAGTCGTCTAAAATGCTCACTGTTCCGGATCACTGCCATCTCACCTCTGTCAGCATGGGTTCAAGTCTCAGGGTTGGCTAATGTGGGTACATGAGAAAGCTTGCCAGTAGCTTTTCGTGGGTTGGAGGTTCTTTCCAGGGTTTTCCAGGGTTCTTCCTTCACCAATTATACTGGCTGCCATGTATAGCCTAACTTGTGCTGAAAAATGGCATTAAACCCTACAGCAACAATGCTATAAACTGCCACATTGCAGACATCGTAGAAGTATGACTAAACTTGTTAAAGCAATGTTAAAAATAAATTAAAAAACTCACAAAACTGTGATGCCTTATTGGTCATCAACTTGGTACAGTTTTCATTTCAGACCAACCAACATTATAAGAATCGTTTGGTGAAAACCCCATGTTGATGTGGCTCTCCATTCTGA
Source organism: Megalonaias nervosa (assembly GCA_016617855.1). Lineage (NCBI taxonomy): Eukaryota > Metazoa > Mollusca > Bivalvia > Unionida > Unionidae > Megalonaias > Megalonaias nervosa. The sequence continues at coordinate 103,006 of JAECUM010002755.1, read as the reverse complement.
AATAGTAGTAAAAAGATCCCCATGGCACTGTTTTCATTTATGACTAACTTGACCAAGGTGTGACAGGAAATGACAAAATTATGTTTGTTGGATGTCACATTTCGATTTGAGTATATCTTGTGGCAGGAGATATAATTGCCATTGTCAGGTGAAATTTTAAAAAAAATTACATAAGTTGAGAAATTGCAAAAAAGCCATTGAGCTGCATGAGGTTTGGAAATGAAGTTTATGCACTGTAAATAAAGTCGATGTGTACTTTACAAACTTTTCAGTTGAACATAATGTTTTCTGTCGCTGCATCACTTTCGAATACCAAACGTTTTAAATACATTTTAAGCTTTACAATAGCAGTATGTGATATTTTGTTACACCTTACTGAAGACTGGTCAAACTTACGGAATAAAAATAACTGCCATACTGAGATGTCTTGTTAGGGTTGGCAGGTCTGGGATAGCTGGACTCGCAGTCCAGGTCAAATGTTTCGGGGAAGGTTTCCCACTTCGCTTGCCCTTCATGTGATTGCTTCGCATCCCTTAGATCCTTGAAACCTGCCCTCAGGATCAGAATCTGACACCCAGTCTGGCAGTGATATACCACATTTAGCCTTTTTACAATCTGTCTGAAACACTTGATTTATCTGAGTATTCCATTTTGACATTTCTGCATTCAAGATCAGCATTCCATAGTGCAAGGGGATCAAGAAATATAATGTCTGCAAATACTTGCTCTGTTTATCCTAGCTCAGTCACTGACTACATCATACCTGTCACTTTCTTCTGCCATTATGAAAGAAAAAATAACAAAAGCATATTTTAAAATATACAAGTAATAACCTTTGATATGCACATATAGATAAGCAGACCTAGTGAGACTCTTAGTAACTCTAGAAAGTATGCTTTGGTGGAGGTGATTAAACTGTGCTAGAAAATTCTATAATCAGTAGCACATGGAACTGCAAATATTTTCAAGCTCAAATAGATAACATCAAAACTTTGAAATTAGTTTCATTGTTGCTGATAAGACATTACCATAGCTATTCATTGATGATGAAACTGAAGCATTGAATCTATTTATAAATGAACTAGATTCTTTCCAACTGAATCAGTACACAGAACAAAAATGGCACAATGGATGATATGTGGTTCTACTTTTAGGAACAGGGATTTCCATTTACATCTTCACACACTTTCCAGCTTCATAGCAACAATCCATGGATATGAATGCAGATGTAATGTTTATATTTTCGTCCTTGCACTCATAATAACAGAATGTATTGGTTAGATATTTTTGACTTACTGCTAATTTCATATTTTCATAAAACGGAGTGATGTAACATAATAACCTTCATCTTACAACACGTCTTGAATTTCATATGTTTCTGACTTAAAAATGTTCATTTTTAGCATAAATCTTCTATAACATAATATTTAGACTCTGCTTTCTATGAATTGTATATTTCCTTGTTATATCCTAATGAGTTACAAAAACCCATAGTCTAATGAAGCAGTACTTGTTAGACATAGCATGTCCACCATTATTGCCCCTTGATAGGTTTACCTTTAGTTTCAGAAGAAAATAATGCAAGCACAGCAGGTAGAATCTTCAGATAATATATTTAGAAATCATCTTTCACAGATTCTTTTCGTAAACCAGAAATAGTTATTACAATATTGATGTTTTAAATTTGGAAACATAAGTTGGTATGTTTTCAACATGAAATCATAGCAAATGGTAACTTTCAGAAATTGGATAGTGGTAACAATTGATAGCTTGTGGAGGAAAGAGTTAAAGGAGGGACAACAGGTTCACATTTGGGATCATCCTCATCTGTCGCAGTGCCCCATTTTCTTTAACCAGCCAAACTGTTTCATTTAGAGGAAGAGATACACATCCTTCAATAAAAGGGAAACGTGGGAAACAGCTATCAGATTAAAATCAGATCTCCACTGTCCTATGTGAAGATCTGACAGTAACAGCTTACAGGTCTTGTTCTTATTATTACTATAATTGCTAAAAAAAATTTCAGCCAACCATAAGAAGTCTTTTATCTTCATGTTTGGGAGGCTGAGCAGAATGGCTGAAGAGCATCAATGTGGGTCAAACTATTTGATTCACTTTAAGATTTTTAAAGCTGGATTTCCATTGGCTAATTCAAGGGTCACCAGAACATGACTCCTAAGCAGTTACTGTCAGATCTTCATGTAGGACAGTGGTGATCTGATTTTAATCATATTGGGAAATAGCCAAACTTTGGGTTTCTATTCCTGGATCTTTTTGGTGTTGAAGAAATGCAAGAAATTTCAACTCCTCAGCCATCTCTGGCCTGAAAGAAATGTACGTGGGAAGAATGTTTTAGGAAGGAGGCTACTGCCTTGGTCAGGAATGCGTTAAGGCCATACATCTTGGCAGTCTCCATAGATCTGCAGGATGCATACTCTCGCACCACCATCTACCACATAGTAAATACCTGTGATTTTGTTTTGGCCAAGAGCTATTTGAATTTCAGGCTCTTCCATTCAGGCTTGCTCTCACTGCCAGAGCCTTTATCAGGGTGATGGAGAAACAGTAGTTCACTTGAGGTCCTTGGGTATCCTCATCCTCCAGTATTGCAGCAACTGGTTAATGCACAGTGTCCTCATAGGTATTCTTCTACAGGACAAATCATGCTGTTTGATGGTGACTCATCTGCTTCTCATCCCCAACCTATAGTAGTTAGATCTCATCCCTTCTCAGTACTTATTTATGTGGGGATGCATTTCCTCACCATTCAAGGCAGGGATGGCACTGGTACTAATAAAGTTGTCACCAAAAAAATGCCAACCTCAGTAATTTGTTGCTGATTTTAATAAATGTTGCCATTTTCTTAATACAGTACTGCTTGTTTTTCTCTATCCCTGTGACCAAGGTAATATTGTCGACTCAAGCATATGTTGAGAGAAGTGGGTGGGGGCTAAAAAAAATCAAATTTCGCATACAAGTGAGAGGCAACCTATGGTTATTGAGTAGTATTTACACTGTGAGAAAATAAACAATGGAAATTTTGATTAATTGAAGTACTCAGGCCAGGTGTCTTCATAAGCGGATTATGATGTAAAAATGCGCTGTTGAGCTGCATTTGTCAGTATGAACAAAGGATTTTGTTCATGTAACAATAGATAGATTCCAGTGCAATCTATATACAAGTTTTGGCTTCCTTTAAAGGTACGTTTGAATTTCTCCACACCAAACCCAAGATTGTATATATAGGTTTAAAGAGCCCCATAAATGTCACCAGAAAAATTGCCAGATGGTATATTTTGTTGCCAATAAATTTTGTAAAAATGCAATTTGTGACATTGGTGAAACTCAGCAAAATCCCTGCAAGGGAGGGTTCATACCTTATAGTATTATGGCCAAGGCTTCAATGTCTGCTTGTATCTACCTCCTCCTCCTTGGAACTCTGAATGCTGATGTGAATCTAGCTCCCTTAAAGAAACTTCTCTTGTGCCCTCACCAGTTCCAGTTTCAAGTAAACTGAAAATCTCACAAGGAACTGCTATTTCTCCTGGATCTGATTTTCATTACCACCTGAATTATTGGCTAGATTGACATCAGTTCCTGACCAGAATCTCAATTTACAGCCCCGAACTCCACTCCTTTTTGCATAAAGATGCATCAGATTCAGGATGGGATGTCAGATGGAGGTGGTTCTTCAGGGACTTGGGTTTCCGGAAGAAGCTGGAGATGGTTATGATTGGCTCCTTTGCCCATTTAGGGCATTAAGGTTTTAGTTGGCTTGCTGTTAAAGAAAGAAAGGTTGGTATTGTTTCTCGCTCACTCTCAAGGGCTCCTTTGATATTTTTGCAGCCACCTTTCCAGGTGGATTGTCCACACATTTGAAAACTTGTCACTACCTCACTTTGAGGTGTCTTTTTCATGAGTGTTAAAGCCCTGAGGTTAAGGCTATTGATGCATCTTGGACCTACTTGAATCACTCCTTTTTGGATAATGTCAAGTGAGCTGCTTTCTGGCAGTGGGACACTACCTTTTGATGCTTTTACCTATGCTTTTTGGTGCATCAGTGCAAAGGCAATTATTTCTTGGGTCCAGTTGTGACAACACAACTTGTAGGAAACACTTCTCCATTTAGGGTAAGTACATTTTTCTGATACCAGTGTTTGTCAGTCCATCAGCGTCCCTCCTATCTGGTAAATTCAACAGTGCTGTGTTGGCAGGTAACATCTTACTGCCTTTAAAATATATTTTGAGGTGTGTGTGGGGTAAAACTAATTTTAATTATGTAATACTTAACTGCTATTTCATTTATTCCCTTTTCCAAACCTGCTCAGATAGTCTGTAGTAAAAGAGTCAAAAGAGGAAGATATTCCTCATGTTGGCTATGACTAAGGCATCAGACTAGAACCATGTTCTCATGCTAATTGGAGGAGGAAATATTTAGATTTGAGTAGGGACATGGTGTCCAAAAAATGGGAAGCATTATAATAGTTGCATGTAAGTATTACATCATTAAAATTAATTCCCTTCCAGCCAGACAATCCAACCTACATTACAGTACTCTTAACAGTCAAATCAAGGTAATATTTTGGTGTTTATCTCAGCTTATTCTGTCAAGGTAAAGTTTGAAATTAATTAATGTTGCTCATAGTCATCTGTGTAATGGTCTTTAGCTGTAATTGCATTTTTCCAAATAAAATTTAATTCTTACAGGCAACAGAAGGTGGTAGCTCATTCGAGCAGCCCAGATTTACAAGCAAGAACTTGAAAACTACTTATTTAAATAAAGACTGGAAACCAAAGACCTGCACTGAGACTGATATTCATATAGGATCTAAACCCCATAGAATAAGTCCCATTTGTGACACACCCAGAACTTCACGTTTTAAATATGCTACAAAGGCTCTAGAAAATCTGATTCTTCCTTATGCTGAGATGGCAGGAATGGATCAAGATCACAGGCCAATTTATGTTGATAGAGCTTGCTCCCCTGTTTATCCATTAGAAGAAGGCTGTGCCTGCACAGTATGTGGAAAGGAAAGTTGTCCTGGTCAGGGTTTCAAATTGAATAGTGGCAATTCTGATATCAATGCTGAAATAGTAAGAATTTCTCCAAGTAGCAAATTTATTAGGAGTAATGAAATTACAAAATGGAGTGTTTTTGTTGATGGACAAGAGCATGGGAAAAAAACATCAGAGATAGTTAAATATGCATCAGATTCAGAGTCCTCTCTAAAACTTTCACACAGCTGTAAAAAGTATGAAGAAAAGGCTAATATTGAATGTTGTCATCAGTCAATACATAATAGACCAACAGTGTGCTCGGCACAGTGTTCGCCCATGGCAGCCTGTTCACCCTTGTCAAAAATGACAGCTGATACCTCAATCCAAAATGTTGCTGATATGCAGTCCATTTCTGTACAGTGTTCTCCTAAGGCATTTACTGTAGACTTTTCCCATGTGTTCACAATGACAGATACTCCTGTGAAATGTGAGACACGTGACCAAAAGATGCAAAGTTTCCCTGAATGTACAAGTGTAATGTGTTCACCTATGCCAAGATTGACTGTAGATACATCTACTCAGAATGTTGTCGTAATGGAGTCCATCTCCATCTCACCAATGCCAGTTGCAGCAAGGAATATTGGCATGATGACAGATGAGCCCAAGACTGTGGAAGTTGGGGTGGGAAGTGATATAGAAATGGTCGATAAGGAAGTATCAGCTATGCCAGTGTATTCAACAGCTTCCACATTGACAGAGGCAGCATGTTTGGAGACTAGTGAGACTTCCATGACACCTGTCAAGATTTTGAACAAACGAGGACGCAGGTATACTACATATTGTTAGGCATTTGAAGTAGAAACCATAAGAAATCGACTTCTGTCTGCATAGGTGTTTACTGGACTTTGTATTATGTAGATAATTAACATACATCCAGGCTTGCAAGTTGTGAATATTGACATCATTCCGAAAAGATTTTTGTGTTGAGATTGGATCTAGATAATGAATGTTTATGGGTAAATGGTTCATAAGTGACCAGACGCTAAACTGTAGGGGCAGACACTAGAAAATGAATTCCTTTTAGCATTCTTGAATTACACAAAACTACATACAAGTTTTGTTTCAAGTCTGGGGGAAAACAGGCTTGATATGGTGTGGGTAACATCCAGACCATGAGTTCATTGTGTATTTATGTACCACATAAAATGAATTTTTCCCTGTGACTTGACCAAAACATGAAGGAAGTTTTGTATTTGTTAACATATTCCCTCTTTTCCGGTTTCAACATATTGTTTTAGTTTTTTGCTTAAATGGAGAGTAAATTTGGATTCAGAAATGTTTGAGTTGGTGCTAAGAATGTGGATATGCACCTACATACTTCTGGTATGAGTGTTGCATAGGAAAATACATACTGAATATCCAGATTGAATGCCAGAGTAACCATATTAGATTAATTATGTAATATAAAATTGTATTACATACCCATTTAATCTTACATGGTTGATCTGGTGTTCAATACAGATGTTCAGTCTATATTTCTGTTTTGCATACCCAATCTGGAACTATTTAGGGATTGCCTATGCATCGATCCACAGAATCAAACTTTGATAAATCTCAATTTGTCAACTAACCTAGCCAAGTGAGTTTATGGTATGTCCCTGAACCTGTTATGCATCCATCAACAAGTGCCATTTTAAACTTATCTCATTTTAAAAAACCACTGGACCAGCAGGGTGGACAAACATGTCATAATCCTATGTGCAATGAGAAAGGAAACTGTAGTTGCCCACAAGAAATTTTGGTAGCTCACATTTGACAATGGATAAACAAAAGTTCCACGTTTAATGTGCCATTAAAAACGGGTAGACAGATAAAACTAAGGTGGTAAAAGGTTCAGAAATACAAATAGGCAAACAATCAAGTAAATAAAATAGTTTATGTAATTGCTTTACGTAAAAAAAGTTTCTTAACATTCAGCATACAAATATCCTTAATTTAATTTTAACAACCAGTCAAGTGAAACTGTTTTTGCCTTATGGGTACAAGATAATATATGTGTTGATACATTTTAATAGCTCATCTCTTAGTTTGAAAGCAAAATAAAAAAAATTGTTTGAAAGATCTGTAATAAGGCTTCTATATTTATGAATGAAAACTGACTTTGCTTTTCTTAATTCATCTATTATATAGTTGAAAATATTTGAAAACATGAAAAAAGAGGTATGCGATAATTACAAAACTGAATCTATGGTTTTTTTTGTTCTGAGTCAGTTCACAAACAGGCCAAAGGCAATTCACTGTAAATATTCACTTGCCTCAACCACCACAAAAAAAATCACCATGCCTGGGAATGTTTACAAGTATTGCCTCCCAGAAATCAAAGAATCAGTTTTATAGAGATGCTCCCAGGGCACGCGATTGCATGATTCATGTAAAATTTGTATGAATTCACGCACTTGGAAAGCAGTGATGCGCAAGAACTCCCACAAATTAATTTCAAGTTGCGCATATGAAAATGTACTCTGCGCAGCATACAACTTTATTCAGCTGTTCACCCTTAAAGTATTTGTATAAATGGAAAAATTATTGAAGCGCTTCTCATGTTGTGTATATTGTCGTAAGTGTTGACATATATGATTTCTTCGGCTTAACATGAATGGTTGATAATCTAAATTTGATTGGCACATTGGGCCCCGTGACAAGCATTGTGTCAAAGTTTGAACCTTGCATAAAGGGAGTTTTACAAATGCATGTTTATAATACGGGCTATCAAGAAGACCCAAAATGGCCGATTCCCAGCGTTGTTCATCTATAGATGATGATTCAGTTTGGCAAATACTGGCTGATCATAGTAATGGAGGTAATTTATTTTTAAAGTTAGGAAGTATATCAGATCATAGGAGCTGGGAAAATTTTAAAGGAGTGATTTTGAACCAAAACATGACGTTAAATTCAAATCCGATGCACATGCTGAATTGACCAAAACAGACAGCAAGATGGTCAACCCATAGCTGCCAACTGTCCCATTTTTTCCGTATTTGTCCCATATTTTGGACCTGAATACAGTTGTACGTTTTTTTTGCACAAAATACGTGTTTTAATTTTAAAAAAAAAATTAACAAAAATTTCCTTGCAATTTTCAGTTTAGAACGGGCACTCGGTTCCATTTTGATAGAAATGTATCGCATGTATATAGGAATACAGTTCTACAATATGATTGGTTCATTCGAAATCGAGGCTACCATGCCTGTCTTTATCTGCCATATTGGATTTCGCAAACAGTTACTGCTACCACTGTGTCTCATCTTCGTAATATTCAACTTCTAATCATGTTGAATAGGAAAGCAGAATATTCAGAATTTTCACCAGAAAAGACAAGAAAACAGAACTGAAAGGACAATTGTGCAGTCTTGTTTAGATTTGTGAAATCATCTAGTAAAGGAGATGACTTTACGTTTTGGAAATTGTGTAATGTGATTTCGCTGTTGGGCATGGAGGCACACATGAAATACAAGAGCATGAAAAAGCTAATAAACATCATCTTACTGCTTCATCATAGATAACTCAGCCTGAACTTGGATGTATATAAATACCAGAGAGAACCTTGATGTAATTCGATCGAAATTTGGTTTATTAAATTTCTTTTAGAAATGAACCTTCCTTGTTCAGTTACTAGTGTTGCTGGCGATTTATTTTGCACGCGTTTTCCAGACAGTAAAATTGCAAAGGATTACTCGTATGCTAGAATGAATACAGTTCAGTAAGAAAATCACACAGAATTGAGATTGTCAATGAAAGTTGGTACATTGGAATCGATAATAATTGAAAAAAATAAAAAAGATGTGGAAAAGGCTCCTATAAACAGCCTCTGTCTGAATGTGTTGCACTCTTGCACCTTCTGAATGGGCACCCAAATGGAACAGGGTGCCCGTCCAGAAGGTGCAAGTGTGCAACATATGCATCTTTGACATTAAATAATTATGTAAGACACTGTCCTGCCTTACTGATGGTTGTATACGTTGTAAGTAGTTACATATGCAGTAAAATTTTTAAAAATCAGTATTTGGTCCTGAAAATCCGTATTTTTGTCATAAGCAATCAGCATTTTTGTACTTGGGGGCTGGCAGCTACATCAACCCCTCATTTCAGCAGTATTTCAAGATTAAATGTTGAAAAGGCAGACAAACAAGCCAGATTAAAATACAAACAATTTAAAAGTAGAGTGCACTTTTTGTTTCTTTTCTAGTCACAATTTAGCCCAGCGGGATCATGTGCTACAAAATTATATAGCCCTGATATAAAGGTTATGATAAATCTTATAAATAAGAATCTAAAAATGAATTAAAAAGTAAAGATATTGATTTGATTAAAATACATCTGTTTGAACAAGTAGACTATGGCAATAATTTATTTAAAATACTAATACAGTATTATGGAATAGTAAATCTAGCATAGTAGTCAATAGAGTGCTAATTCCAGAAAGTTAAACATTGGCAGAGCTTATGTTAGTGAAAAATCCCTGTGAGCTGTGAAAGGGTGTTCTCACTACAGAACAATATTCATACACAGATATGAAACCGATTAAGAAGCAAAACAATGAACAGGTTAATGTTTATACAACTAGAGGCAACATCTTTTAAAGATTTTGATTTTATTAGGGGTCTTACAGAGTGGATGAGGAAGAAAGAGAGATGGATATTGAAGTGTTATAGAAAGAATGAAATATACCTGTTTCCTCCTCCCCTTCAGTTTTGTTCTACTCCCCTCTTATGATAAAATCCTAGGAGCATCTCTGTTTTTAGCAAGTAGATCCTAGAGAAATAAACACCCACATAAAATTTAGACTGACTGAGTGGTTATCTTAGTTTTACAGCATTATTTATTTCCTGCAGCCTGAAACAATTTTAAAAAGAAATTGATTGATTAAGGTCAATTTTGTTGCTTGCCTAGAATAAAGTATAGAATATTCTACAAGAAAGATTTTATTTTTGCAATTTCCATAAAATCTTAATTCCAGACAGTATGAAATTGTTTTAAATATAAAATTGTTTTAAATTCTTCCAGTCTTAGAGACTCACAAATAATTTTGTCATATAATTACAGTACCAATTTGATATTTATTGTTAGTGAAGCCACTATCATCAGATTCAGTGACTTAATACATGTAATATAATTTTAATGAACATCTTCACTACAAACAAATGTATGCATTTTGTTTTAGGGAGGTATAAAATTAATAACATCTTTTGCCAGTAACATGTTGTAGGAAAATGTATCATTTCAAGTGAATCAGAAAATTTTTTAATTTATAATTACTTGTACAGGGTTCATTTTTGGCTGCACCTAGCACCAGTGACCCTTAGTTTTCATCTTTGGCACAAGAAAATTTATTCCATGGCAGTCACATAGTGCATAGATTAAAAGCCTAAGAAAATAAAGATCATTATGATGGTTGACTGATCTAGTGCATCTCGAGCTTACTCAATGGAGTGCACTTATTGCCAAAAAAGTATAAGATGATCCATTTCACTGGACAGCTTGCTGATTTCTATTAGCATGAGCATAAGTTGAGAGCACATGGGTTGATCATTGATAGGAAATGTAAAGTAGAGAAGAGCTTCGGTAAAAACATGGCTGCATTTACTTAGTAGCATATAGGAGAGAAAAATAATGTTGACTCAATTGTCCAGAATAAATTCTAGACTGGAATGGTTACTTGAACATGATGAATTCACATCCCAGTATGGAAAGTTTATGACGGGGATGGTTGATGATGATCAAAGTCACTCAGGTTGTGGATTTATTCATTTTTGTGCAATATTCACTTTTTCAGCATTAATATATTGTTGAGTCAGACTGGCATAGTTTGCTAGTTTTTTTGTTAATTTCTTAATTTAAATAACTGTTCTAGTTGACAAGGTAATTTTATAAAACAGGACTGTGGTCTGACACTATAAAGACTGATCCAAGGTGCTGGAAAATTTAATATTTATTTCAGAAATATATGAATCCACAACACAAGTGCCTTTGATAATTACATAAAAGAGATTTAAAAACAATATTTTGTGTAATTTTAGACTTACAGCAGATGAGGTGAGGAAACAACACCCTCGTGCTTTAGCCAACCAGCTGGACACCATGAATGTGTGCAATGAGAGACTTAAGGCTGAGGTGCTGAGCCTGGAACATGAACAAAACTCTCTTAAGAATTCCATTAAAGAGCTACGTGCAGAGAATTCCAAGCTTGAAAAGCAGCTGCTTGGTGCAGACCAAAAAATGCAGGAGGAAATAAATCGGTTGATGGTAATGAATTTTTTTTTTGCTAGGGGACAAAGAAGATTGAAATGGAAGTTTTCTTGTGGTGTAGACAATGACCAGACTACATCACATGGAAATCTCATTATTTAAATGTTCTATGTTTTTAATTTATATATATCACATAATTTTACCTCTCTCCTTACCTCTCCCTTACTCTCTCTCTCTTTCTCTCTCTCTCTCCTATTGTCTTGACAGCGATCAAGTTGTCAGAATATGAAAGTCATTAAATATTTTGCATGTCTTTTTACTTTGTAAAATTTGGTGGAGAAAACAAATGTTAGAAAATGTTGTTGTTATTGAAAATTTGTACCTTTGACCCCATGGGTTCCCAGGTGAAGGAACCAAAACTTCACCTTATGTTCATCATTTTCATATGGATAATGAACAACTAATAGTGAGAGGTATTGTTATATTACTGTATGGAAAAACAGATGCAAGGATCAGTGAATAGATGGTGTCATTGCAATATCCCTGGTGCTAAATCAGGGGAATAATAATTCACACTTTAAGGATTAGAATTTTGCCTTTAAAATTTTTTTTAATGTCAGCGATATATTAAATGCTATTATTGAATTGCTATTTTCCTTAAGTATTACATCTTATTATTGCATTGCTGTTTTCCTGGTGCTAGTCTCCAGTCCATTGTGTATTCTGTCCCTTGATAAGCAGTATGTTACAAGCTATTATTACATTGCTGTTTTCAAGGTACTAATCCCACTCCAATGTGTATTCCCTTCTCCGAAAAAGTAATTGTAGTCCTTAGAACAAAGACACGATTTCTGTGGGTTACTTCTGTTATTTGGAATATGGTTCTTATTATCCTTGGTCATCAAATGGTTATCATGTGACTCTGGACATTCAGTGGTTTTTACCATTTAATTTGTCTTTTGGTATAAATTCTTTCATTTGTGTACATTTTTATGTGGGGCCTTAGATGGCCAAGTGTCTAAAGCTCTCACAGTTACCGATCACTGCCATCACTTCTGTCGTTGTGGGTTTGAGTCTCAGGCTCAGCCAGTGTGGTTATTTGAGAAAGCTTGTTTCCTGTGGGTCAGTGGTTCTTAATAGTGTTTTCCCCAGTTCTAACTCCACCAGTTAAACCAGCTGCCATGCATAGCCTATCCTGTGCTGAGAATGGTGTTAAACCCACTATAACAACATTTTTGTTTGACATATTCTCCCCAGACCTTGCATATTTAACTCTTATCTATGTCCCTGTTGTAAATCTGGAGTCATTTGTGCACTTGCTAGAAAAGCAGTGCTTCTTTATATTGTATCCCTTATCAGTAATCAGTCTTAGGGTAAGTATTAACCAGTAAATTTTTGTTCCAGTTTATATTTTTTAGCTCACCTCTGCAAAGTTGAGGCTATCTATTGTTAAGCTGTTGGTGTTGGCACTGGTGTCTGCTCAGATAATGTATATACATATGTATACCTTCACTGAATGTCAGCCAATATTCGTGGATGTATCCTACTAATGGACCTGTGACTATGTTGGAAGACAGTTACTTATCTCAGTCTAATCCCCATCCATGAAAAGAAGATCTGAACCCTTTTCAGAATTTTTTTTATTGTGGGGATGAATTTTCTCTCAATTCAATTGTTCGCTTATGTTCCACACTGAATAGGATGTCACATATACTCTCCCTCAAAATAGGAGTGTGCAAAAAGACTTTATTTCCTATGTGCCTCTGCCTCACTGTCCAGGGAACTGAATATGGAAGCAAATTTAGTTAACTGGTGGAAGACCCTCCCCCATGTCAGCTTGGATTCCCTTGTCACCAGCTGAGTTGGTGGCTTGGGAAGAATCTTCCCTTCATATCAACAACCTAGAGATGTAGCTGTTTTTCAGGCACTACATCTTTACATCAACTGAATATGACATCGGTGTATCTTGATTGCCACTGACAACACTTTGGGGGAACCCCAGGTGGCCAAGTGGTCTAAAGCACTTGGCTTTACTGCGAACTACCATCTAACCTGTGTCTGCATGTTCTTGAGTCTTGAGCTTGGCAAAAGTGGGTATGTGAGAAAGCTTACAAGTAGGTTCCTGTTTGTTAGTGGTTTTTGCCAGGGTTTTCCCCAGATTCTTCCCCCACCAGTTATACTGGCCACCATGTATAGTCTATCATGCACTGAAAAATGGCATTAAGCCCAAAACAACAACAAGAACACTTTGGCTATGGCCTAATTCAGACGTCAAAGGGGCAACAGTTCCTCTTTTTGTGAAAGTTTGGAACCTCCTCATATGGACAGTTTCAGAGATTAATCTGAGTCTGTCACATTCCAGGCAAGAGAAACATCCTGGTGGACAGCCTGTCCTGACAGATGGGTCATCCCCACATAGTGGTCTCTATACCAGTAGGTAGCAGAGACACGTTTTCAGCTGTAGCAGAAGCCATAAATAGACTTGTTTACAATGAGACTGAACAAACAACAAGCTGCCAGACCCCAGAACATACACATTGTATGTTTTCAGTGTGAAGTGGGATCAACTGTACACCTACATCTTCCTCCTTTCCATGTAAGTTTTTTCACTTAGTCAAGACCTCTTCTCAGCTCATTCTCATTCTCATAGCACCCCACCCCTCAGTCCAGTGTTCAAGCTTCATTGGTCTGTTATATGAGGGTAGATGCACCCAGGTAGTTATCACTGAGGAGGGATCTAATGTTACTTCACAGAGTGGTTTTCCTGCACAATAATCTACACATACTATAACATGTCAGGGGTCAAGGCCAAATAAAATGGAATAGGTGGACAGCTGAAACCTTTTTCATTTACTTATCTCTCCATTGCCAACAAATGATGCTTTCACCACAAAAGTCCTTATTTAAATTATACTAGCATGATAGAAAACAAATGAATAGTCAGCAGTTTACATTATTGCTTCCGGGCTTATATGTGTTTTCTCAAAAATTTAGTGTTTAAAATGGCAAACTGAAACTTGCAAATTTTGTTTTATGATATATATAACAGTTGTGATGAAAGCACGTTAAAATGACAAAAACGGTAGCAGTGTTAAATAGCAGGTGAAAATTAGCCTAAATGTTCACTGAAACGTGGTTCATATAATCTATAGCTTAGATAGTCCTAATCCAAAACCAATCTTGCACACAAAAAATATTTAGTGGTTACCAAAAATTCTTCATTTAACATACCAAAATGGTAGCAATTTAGTTCGAACCCAGACTTGGGCTTGTGTTGTAGAGTCAAATAGCAATTATGTTAGAGGCACAGCCAAGAACTGGATGTCACTAATGTGTAATGTGGGTTGGATATGTTATGTAGATTATTTCAGCATGCAAATGACACGAACTTCAAAATGAATGGAAATTTGTGATTTCAAAGTGATACTTGGAATTGAGAAGGAAATTTGATAATGCCAATCAGAATAACTGATTTTTCAATAGATAGCAGATGTCTGTGTTGATTACTACACAGTATCTTTGGTCAATTCCCTATATGGAAACTTTTGTCCAATATGAAGAGGGATATAAATGTTGAAAGAATTTAAGAGAAGTATTACAATCTGTGTTAGCAGCATGTCTCAATGAACTTGATAAGACAATAGTTTGACAGGTAGTCAGGTTTGTTTTTTAAATACTAAATCTTCTCACCTGACTCATAACAAATGATCTGTCCACCAGTATCAATTTTCGAGCAAGATTGCCAACTGTATCACCCAGGATAGGAACCAGTCAGATTCCAAGGCTGGCTTACAATGCCAAGTGGAGAATATTTTGTAATTGTTGTAGTAAGAAATATATTCTAACTACAGTTGTGGGTTTTCTTTCTCCAGAAAATACTGCTCAGTCTTGACTGTTATGAGCTATAGGAACATCCTCTCCAATGTTCTTAATTTTTCTGTTGGCCCCATCATAGCATTGAACTTTATCTTTTAGAACTGATAAAAGTGATCTGAGCTTCAGAGGCCAGTCTCTCATTAATGCATAGACAGAACTTTTAATATTTTTTTAGGTCATTATCAAAATCACCTTATGAAATTGTGAGTAAGACTTGCCTTACTCGTAAGACAGTCTTCCTTCTCCCTAGCATTGAGAAGTGAAATCATGACTTATGAGTTGAAAAGGGTTGTTTATAATTCAGTGGCAACATGGATTTAGTTTCTCTTCATTGCCAAATAAAGCTGTCAAAAATCATTTACCTTTGGTAGCCCCTGATCCGATTGAAATCCCCAGACTCAGTCACGGTTGTGCTGGGGATGATCAAGGTAGACTCCTTTGCTCAAGTAAGGCCTTACATTTCAATTTGGATAAATAAAATTGGAAAAGAAATGATCAGAACTATCTTTTTCTTCTCAAAGATACCCAGTATATTTTATCAGCCACCATCTCTAATTGGATTATTCAGCTGCAGGAGTTAATTATTCTCTGTCTGAGATCTGTCTTTCATGAGAATTGAAGTCCATAAGGGTAGGCCTATTGCTACATCTGGGACCTTTCTTAATCATTCTTGTCTTGATGATGGCATGAAAGCCACTTCTGAGTGGTCTCACTCACCATTCCTTTACTCTTCATTGTTCAGTGTCACACCAGAATGAAGGTATTAACCTATGAGACCTGATTGTGTTAGACCTGCAAGTTGTGAAACCATTCTTCATTTGGCAATATATCACACAGCTGAGAGCAAATTGTAACAGGCATTTACATATTAGGCCCAATTGTATCAGACCTGCAGGTTGTCAAGCCATGCTGCAGTCTGCAGTCACCCAGCTGACAGAAAACATTAAATTCACTTGAACAGCTTGTCTTGGGGCCACCAGCCTTCCAGCAAGCTTGTGAAGTCAGCAATGGAATATTAGCAGATAATGTATTACTGGTTTTGAAATGTAGATTTGGTGGGGTAAAATTAGATTTAATTATGTAAACGTTCCTGCAGGTTTTGCCTAATTCACATACTCCCTCCCTGCTGTGATGTCCTTTCAATCTTGGTCCAAGCTAGAGAAGGATAGTATTCTGGTTAATGGAAGTAACTAAGATGGAATCATGTTTTGTTTTTGTTTTTGTAAGATCCACAGTTACTTCTAATGGAGTAGGGAATTCACCATGGACATGGGACATGAATAGATATTGTATAATTAAAACTAGTTTTACCCCCAAAGCTATATAACACTACAATTATACGATAAGAATCTTTTTCCAGCAACAGAACTTTTGATTGCATTTAATATCATATTGACCAAGGGAAGTAACTTGACAAAAAAATTTTAAATGGTACAGTGCTGCCGATCAGCTGTCTGTCCTACAAATTCACTCAGCAAGACAGAAATAATCCCTCAAGATAAAATGCTTACATAATGTTTTATTATTCCACTTTCTTCTATAGACTGATCATAAGCGTGAGATTAATGAGTTGGAACAGCGATTGCAAAGTGTTCAGATTGAACTGGAGAGTGCCCGGGGTCAGGCGGAAGAGCTGATTCAGAGCCTGGGACAACAAGAAGACAAGTACATTGAAGATACCCATGCTTTAGAGACATGCTGTAAGAACCTGGAAGATGTCCAGAAGACAATGTCTAAACAGCACAAGGGACAGGTAAGCCTTCTTACAGCTGTACATCATGCTCATTTTGTAAAGAATTTAAACTTCTAAAATTAAGTAGGGTTATAATTTCAGATTCCTTGGAAATTTAATGGATATCATACAAGTTAATTTCCATTATTTTTGGATGATTTTAATTAAAAAAATATAAAGATAACCTGTTTGTCGTTTTTTTGCTAAATATTTGTTTTTGAATGATCAGATACATTTTATTTACAATTTAAAGATGGCTGCTTGATTGGCATCACGATATCCTAAGTGGTTGCCAAACTTAACCAGTTACTAATAGTGATGTTTACCATTTTGGTTTGTCAGAAAGGACTGCATGATGGAACTTTATGTTCATGATCTTTATTTATTTTTTTTTTTTAATTGAAAATTGACTGAGGATTTTACAGATTCCTTTAACATCATCTGACAGTGTTAAGGGACTTAAGCATAATTATTGAGTAGTCCTGACTCTTTGTTTGCACAGTCTATATAATAAATATAAATATATAATTGTATATAGATACCCACTGATGAAGGCCCCCTTTTCCATGCTGCTATGGCAAGGATAACAACTTGCCAAAATTTATTACTAATAAACTTGCTAATCTTTGTTAAATTTGTTTGCCCTAATTTTAATATCTGAATGCCTGCAAAGGTTCCTAAAATTAGTTTTTTGACCATATTCTGTCATAATCCTTCTTCATTTGCAATAAGATGTTTAATCCAAGGGAACTTTATATATTGAATAAAAGAAATGAACATGAACCATGTCTATGCTGCCATCTCTCTACAGTCCTATATGGAGATCTGATGGACACCAATAATACCAGTTATGTTCTGCTGACTTTACATTATGCACTGCAATAATACAGCATTCCAAGCTAAATTAGACAATATATAGTTAGCCATCAAAAACATAAATCAGCTCTCCTTCTTGTGCTGTTGTGTGTCACTAATTGCTGGTGCTTGAAGCAATAAAAATTATATATATATTATTATTCATGACAGAAATCCCATGACCCCAACAGCAGTCCATGATATCAAGAAGGAACTTGTTTAACTAGACCCATGAAGTTAGTAAATTCAGATGCTAGATTATTTATCAGAAGACAGTGCAGTCCCATAAAACAAAGTAGATTAGACTATTTCCTGATCTCCAAGACATTCTTTCATATTGCAATTTCAACTATTGTTCCAGGATACAAAACAGATCACTCGCTATAACCTTAATTTTGTAATTATCTACTCAAACTGGGGGCCCCAAGTGGCCGAGTGGTCTAAAACGCTCACCGTTACGGATCACTGCCATCTCACCTCTGTCTGCGTGAGTTCAAGTCTCAGGCTCGGCTAACATGGGTATGTGAGAAAGCCTGCCAGTAGCTTCACATGGGTCGGTGGTTCTTCCCGGGGTTTTCCAGGGTTCTTCCTCCACTAATTATACTGACTGCCATGTATAGCCTATCTTGTGCTGAAAAATGGCGCTAAACCCTACAACAACAACATCTATAATGACATGATTCATTGGCTGAATATGAAAATTCAATCTTAGAGTTTTATGATCTCTATGCTTAGTTTCATTAAACTACTTCTTTATTTACATTTACTCATGCTTGTGCAAATTTATCCAGGTGCAGGCTGGATCAGTGAATCTTGTGTGTGTGTGTGTGTGTGTGTGTGTGTGTGTGTGTGTGTGTGTGTGTGTGTATGCACACTCGCAAACTTCCTTGCAGATTAATGCTAATTAATTGTCTACCAAATAGATTATGATCACTGATGAATCCATTGTAAGCTGAAGGAACTCATGGAAAAATTTGTGAATCACATTTCAAATTGTTGTTAGATTCAGTTTCATCGTATCAAGTTTCTTACAATTGATAGGTTCTTTACTTGCTCTAAGTCCTACATGTATACCCTTGTATGCACTGAAAAAAAATTCCTCATTGAAAACAAATAGTACAATTTTACAGAGTTGTTGCTTTGAATATTCCTGGAATTTTATATTCCATATTTGGTTGCTTACATTTTCAGTAAGACTTCTGATTAGGTCACTTTCATATTCAGTAAGACTTCTGAATTTGGTCTCTTACTTATTAAGGCTTTTGATTGGGTCACTTTCATATTAAGTAAAACTTTTGATTGGATCACATACATGCTTATTGGTTGTTTGCTTTGGGATTGTAGCCATTTCATGATGTACATGAGTGGATGCTACCATTAAGACTTGCACAAAAGTTGGTCCTGTGCTCCACCATTGGAATATTGATGCTACCATTAAGATTTGCACAAAAGTTGGTCCTGTGCTCCATCATGGGAATATGGATGTTATCATTAAGACTTGTTAAAATGTTGGCTGCATGTGTACTATGATGGGAAATGTTGTGTTTGTCGAAAACGGTGGATCAACATAGAGATCTTCTTAAGTCGCCCAGATGGTGGGAACATTACCATCAATTTCTGTATTGATCACAGTAATTGAAAATAAAAGTCTCAAAATGGTACAAGGTCACCTTGACATACTTTAACAAAACTTATTTCAGATAGCTTGTTTCAGAATGAATAATAAAGTCTGAAATTTTGTGGACACCACACCATAATCAACATTCTATTTATGTTTGTATGCAATTCATTGCATGCATATTGCTTGAAGATGAATTTTAGTCCTTGAAAATGGATTGAATTTCATGGTCATATATCTGCATAAACCATCTGTTTTATATTTCCTCTTTGTCATTTTTATTGTACCTTGTCTGTTTATGGTTGCACAAGCTAACACTCTGCAGTCACTGTTGCCAAGCAACAACTATTGCCCCAGCTATTGGACACAAGTAATGAGATAATGTGGTAAGTAGATAGTGATATTCATTTGGCTTCTGATATATTCTTATCTATATAATTTTTAGAAAAGGCACATAAGGGATTTTCAGACAGGTGATTGTTTAAGTTTTGCTTAGCTGTTCTTTTTTAATTGACCAGCATTTTTATTTTTGTAGAAAAACTAGATGTCCTGTTTTTAAATTTATTTATAAATTAGACAATATTCCCTCATATTCAATTTTTATACTGTTTTTTGCAGCTGGAACAGTTGAAAGAGGACTTTGAGCAGGCAGACTATAAAGGCCATTTCCTAAAGTCCCAGCAACTTGTATGTGAACTGGAAGCACAGTTGTCCTACTTCACTGAACTTGCTGATAAGATTCACTATACTAGAAATTTACAGGTAACTGCAAACTCAATTAATAGAAAATATATTTTAGTCCATTTGTAATATTTTTAAGTTTGTGTCTGTATAACCACATTTACATGCACTAATAAACAAGTAAAAAAATGATATCTTTTTCTTTTCTTTTTAACCAAAATTTGGATTTGGCCTGAATATCTTTCACAACAACCCATTTGGCCACTTTGACACGTGTCAAACATGTGATTGAGGGTTCATAAACATAATTATATTAGTGATATTCAAATTCATTTGTGACAAATAAAAACTGTTTTGTAAAAACAATGTTTTGGAATTATTGTGTTGTGAAAAATGAAAACATGCTTTTAATATCATTCAATTCATAACATGATTACTCAGGAATTTTCATACATTCCTTACTGATGGAAACTACCAAAGTACCGGTACAGTGAAAAAGTACCATGGTATGTACCACTGGAAACAATAAAGTAAACTGGTGTATCATTAATACTGTGCATCTGCACTGACAACAGTGTTGCTTCCTTGGCAACCACGTTGAAAGCCTAGCGTAAACATATTCAGAAAAACTGCACCAATTCTGATCATTATAATGTTTGTTAGGACATGCTTTGTAAAAAAAATTTCCACGATGGCTTCCCTTGTATAGGTGTGCCATCCATAGCAACCATGAGAAACTTATTTTCAGCTTCTTTAGAATGGCTGGGTGAATTTTGCTTGGTATGAATGCTTGTTGAGATATACTATATCAAAATAGTGTTTGGGGTGGCTCCCCTATCAATATTGTTTCTTCCTTAGCGACCATGTGGAAAACCTGTTTTTGACTTCTGTTTACATTCAGTACAAATGATGCTATTGCACGATCTCATCCAATTGAAGTTACCAAAATAATGCACGTGTCTGACTAAAACATTTAATCCAACTTTTTCTAATAAAATTATATTTTCTATTTTTGTTTTACCACCATTATAAAAAAGAAATTTTAATTAGGGGTTGCAAAAGGCTTATAATTTGTTGATAGTGGGTCAGTGGTTCTTTCCGGGGTTTTCCCGGGTTCTTCCTCCACCATTGATACTGGCTGCCACGTATAGCCTATCTTGTGCTGAAAAATGGTGTTAAACCCTACAGCAACAACAACAACAATAATTTGTTGAATTGCATAAGTACAAAGAAACAAAATCTTAGTCACAGAAATTTACGAAACTTTATAGCCCAAAGTAGTTAAAAGAACTATATTGTATTTGAAATTTTATTTAAAATGCAAAATAAAATACTTTTCTGTTGAATGGGACTTGTTTGAACTTCAAGATGTTGCTCAGCGATTAATGTTTGTTACTTTAATTCTTGTTCTTTTCATCCATACAGGCTGAATTTCAACAGATTTTGAAGGAAAATTTTGACAAAGTTACATCACTTGGAAATCGCATGATCAATATGAAGAAAGACTTTAACACAAAGGTTTGTGAAAATCTTTGTTTGAACTTTTCAAAGTTTGAGAAGGGAGTTGGGAAAGGAAGATATGGTACAGAATTTGATGTCATAGCATTCATGTTTTCAAAAAATTCTATAGTTATCATTAATTGCCAATGTTAATTTTGAACCACTAAATTAGGTACAACTTTTTTCCATGTAAATGGAGATAATTTCTGATAGGTAATGGATAAAATATTAACTTCTTCAGTTTCAGCTAAAGATGTGGTTGTGGTTGTTATAGAGTTTAACGCCATTTTTCAGCACAAGATAGGCTATACATGGTGGCCAGAATAAATGGTGGAGGAAGAACCCTGGAAAACCCCGGAAAGAACCACTGACCCATGAGAAGCTACTGGCAGGCTTTCTCATGTACCCACATTAGCCGAGCTCGAGACTCGAACCCAGCTAAAGATGTAACATAAGACACAGTTGATATCTTGTTCCACCAGTTTTCACACTGTCATTGAAAATATCCAACTGATGTTGTTATTGTGGGATGATGGAGACTCCAAAGAGCTAATTTTACTTACTTTATTAAACATAATACTCAGTATATGAAATCTAATTAACTGGTGACTTGACAGGATACTGTGTTTGCTTTTTGCACTAAAGAATTCAAAACACATTATTGGACTCTCCAAATGAGAAGTCATCTTGAAAGATTTAAGGTGGCAAAATGTCGTAATGTCATTGTTTTGCAGGTTTTGTTGATTAATATTCTTAATTTGGGTAATTTAAATTTTGTGTTATTTCTAATATCCAGTACAAGGATTTGTTTTTTTTCCATCAGACAGTTGAAAGTACCCAATGTCTTCTTAATCATCCAATACAGTTAATGTGAGCTGGATAAATTTTATCCAATTTTTGGATTATTCATACAGATAAGCCATTCATGTTTTCTTTAAAATGAAAGGTTATGTCAAACTCATTTACATTGCATCATTCCATGGATTGGGGACAATGGTGTACATGTTTCATCTCAGCTATCTAATATGCTCATGCACATGACAGAATTACATATATGAAATCATCCTAAATCCAGTACCAATGAGTGTTTTTAAACTTGAAAACTACTGAGTCTGTAACAATGGATATGAGCAGAAACTGTTTATCCTACATGAACAATGGCTGGAAATCCTTAGGCTCTTGAAAATCAGTAGCAACACATGAAATGTTTCTGCATAAATTTAAAGCCAAATATCATCCAAATTGAAATAATTTACCATGTCATAATCATTTGTTATTTTCCATCTTTACTGAGCAAAAATTCCATACACAAACTATTTTTTTACACAGATACAGTTATGAGAAAGTAGGCATACTTCTTTTTCAGCTGTCAATCAACCCAAAAAAGTGCTTTTTTCATCATACTATCATAGATAAGTCATGTACAAGTATTGTAAATTAACACTGCTTGATGTAGACAGTAACAGCAGTTTTTCCAGTTGCTGCCAATATTTCACAATAATATGAGACATAATATTCTGAAAGCAAACCGATTTACAAAATTTGGAACACTTTAGGAAAATCGGTTGGTGCCATCTTTCTACAATTTGTTTTGTGAATTAGGTTAAGAAATGAACTTTGAGTGCAAGATCAAATATGGTTGGGAACTTGAGAGATTAGCACAAAAATTATCTGAAATTTGGACATTACACTTCTGACCTGAATGTTATGTCTAGACATTCTGAAGAATAATTTCATAATATATTTATTTCCTTCTGAGGATCTTTGCATGATGAGATTATGTATAGTGATGCTTTCACACTAATTTGAAAACCAATGCCCATTATTGTAATGAACAATTTGCACATTATAGTGGCAATTAACCATGATAGCCATTATTGCAGACACAATAACACTTGTCCCTAACATTTTGCTTCAGAATTCAAGTTTTTACATTCATTTTACTTATGATCAATTAAACAGGTATTATGGTTATCTCTACTGTTGACTGTCAGTGATATAAACATCAGCTTTAAGTTTTGTTGACAATTTCAGGAAATACGGACCTTTTTTCACAGACAAGCACTTATTTTATGACATCAAATTCTGTGTCATATCCTTAAAGAAAACTCAAACACACACACTAAAGGGAACATAGCATATTTTATCCTTAAACAGTCCTTTATATAATCATATGCTTAAGTTGACTTAACTAGAACTTTAACTTTTATCTTCTTCAACCGTTTATTTCACACACATTTGATTTCTACTCTCCATGTCTGAAGCAACCAATTTATATGGGCTTGGCAACCTAAAAATTTACAATGGCCTCAAAAAATTGTATGTAGGTCATCCAGTGGCTTCCAGAATTTGATAGATACTTGGAGAGCTGATCATGTATAAACAATAGACTTTTAATCACATTCACCAGTGTATATGACACATCCATGGGAATAATGGATCCAGGCATTGGATTGTTGTTTTTTTATGGTAAAGTGTAAAATGCTGCATATCATCTGTTTCCATATTAGTAGAAGAGTAGAGTGGATGAAAAGTCCTGGGGGTTATTTAGTCATCTGTTACTATGGCTCCAGTGACATCATCACAGGTGAGATGATAAATTTATAGATTTTGTTTTGATGTCTTGTTACTGCAAAATGGGAGTATTTAAATGGGTGTGTGGAACCAGGTTTTATCCTGTCACTGTTACATCGTACAGGTTCCTTTAAAAATTGTGGCCTGTACCCAGGAAGAAGTTGCACATGCCTGATTCATCTGATTACATTCAGGGCTTGAAATTTATGGTAGCCTGAGGCTGGTAAATTTAGCATCACACCAGTGTATTTTAGAATTTGGTAGTCCATCTGACCAGTAACATTTTCCACAACTCAAACACACTCCCCTTTCCAGATTCCATTTGTCTTGGATAAGAATTTTGGCACACACATAACCATAATAATGTGGCAAAAAGCATACAGATATGGATTGGCTGTGTTATTTTTGAAGAAATACATATTGATAGTTCGTGAGTTACATTAAAAAAAATCTTCATGTATTAAAGTCAGTACTGTGTGTCCAAAATGGTGGACATCAGGATACTAGGATTAAACTTGTTAGTTTCTTTGTATGACTTTGGTCTTTGTAAGAGTTTGGTCTCATTTGTAAAGCTTAAATGTTACAAAAAAAGGGGGTAAGCTATACATAATAGTAAAACACCTTTAGATACAATCAGTGATTACATGGATCTCATTAAGAGTGGACCTAAAAAATTTACATTTTAAGATCAGTCCCAGCTGACTTGTTAAGTCCTACATGCTTTGCTAATTCGTTAGATATTTTTGACCAGTATGTCTAGGGGTGGTTGTATAAGTGAGTTTTCTTATTTTTAATTCTACTTAAACTAATTCTAAATCAGTCAAAGTAAGAGGTGAAAATGTCGTCCTGATAACCTGCAAAACAAAGTATTCTGTATATGAAGCAAAAGATGTTAGTTCCAGTATATGCAAGGAAATGCATGTAGTATGCATGTTACATGTATTAACCATTTAATGAAAGATTGTCAGTTATGAGAAGACTTGAGTATACATTTATTATTAACCCAATGTCTTTTGTATTTAAAGAAGTAAATTTCCCTCATGAGTCATCATATTTGTGTGAGTTTTGTTTACTTCAGTAATGAAACTCAATTACTGGTATATTATTGATTGCATTTTGTTGTTTTCCTGAAAGAAAAGCTTCTATAAAACTTCTTGTGTTTTGTTTGTAGTGAGAAATATTTCTGAAGCATTGCAAATTTCACAGTAGTATTAGCAAAATTTTGATGTTTGTGTATATGTTTGTTGGGGTGGGGATGGGGCCAGCAGTAATACTGGTGGACTAGTAAATTATACATTCTGCTAGTTCTCTCAACTCCTGTGACAATTATGTTAAGCTTCAGCCTGGACTTGATCCTAAATAAAAAATATTCTTACAAGACATGAATAAGAATTAATCAAAATGCATACAGGAAATGTGTGCAGGTAATTGAGAAAATGTTAAATAAAATGGAGACATTAAAAATCAAACTACTGTACTTCCTAATTGATGTTTCGATGTGAGATTAACAGTAGAGATTTTTAGTTTACTGTGTAATTGCACTGTCATAGCTTGCAGTGCCTCAAAAATATTCATGCTACCCATGTAACAAATTATATCTGATGTGACTTTGACCCTGGTTTTTGTGATATCATTAGTTGAGTGTTTTGTACTTGTAGATGGCAGCACTAAGGAAGGACAAAGTGGTTTTTGAGGCAGAAGTTTCACGATTTGAAGAAGAGAAACGGACTGTTAAAGAAAACGAACATGAAATGGCCACAACTTTAGAGATTAACAGACATAATTTGATGCAGGTGAGAGACATATGATAAGAAAAAAAATCTTCTCAGATTCTTTTGACTTGTTTGAACACTTCATGGTTGCAATATATCTGTTGTAATGTCAGTTGCCCAGTCACAAAAATTGCCCATTTTTAAGCTACACTCACTTAAGAAGAAAACCAATTCTGAAAAAATTGTTTCCAATTTGCTCATGCATTTTCCAAAGTTTTTTCCCAGTCATAATCACTAGGTGCAGACTCGGTTATTTTTTGACCAGATACTTGTCACATTTCGATTCAACAGTGACACAGTATGAACTCCACAATATGTCTCTAGTGTAGTATCTTCATTAACCATACATAAATATCCAAAACTTTTTAAGCTTAGCTTAGTTGAGTTATGAGTACATACATGTACTTTTAACAATTATTAAATTTAAGTTTTAAACCTGTTCCTCTTTCTTATGATCATTTTATATGCATTTAGTAAAACTGAAAAGGAACAGCCAATAACAGGGTTGCCCAGTCTAACAATAGTAATCATTATATTTAGTGACTGTAAACAAACCAATGACAGTTGCATTTACAATTTAAATTGTCAAAAATGAGAATAACTGCATTCATTTATTCATTAGCTTGTTGATACTGATATAATGAATAACACTTTGTTTAAAATAAAACTATATTTCTCACCAGTTCAGGCCACTTCCATGTTAATTCTGTTTTATTTCCTCATGTGAGTAGGTTTGCTGTGATCTACCACAAAACACATAAGGTAATTTTGTGATTTTCCAGAATTTTTATGCTTGTATTTTTTACTTTAGTATTTAAAAAACAAAGATTGCAATCAATGAAATGCATACCAATTGGAGACGGTGGTTCCATCATGACTGTTGCTTGTAATATTTTACTCCAAACATGTTGAATTGGGAAGATGGCTGGAAAAGGGGAGATCCTTTGTTTTAATTTGCAAGTGGATAATGAACACATCTTACAAAATTATGGTTTACAAATGGAGGAGGGCCAGACCTTGTCTCAATTGTTAGAATGAACGTGCATTGCAAGCACCTGATGCATTACTACTATGCCAGGTGTTGCTAATGGGTGCATGGGTGGGGTCAAAGTTTAAGAGGGCATTAATGATTCAGAAAGAGTGATTATTTCTTGCTGCAGCATCTAAGGTCAGTGATGAAAACCACAGAGGTGAGTCTTGATTAATCAGTTGTAACGATGTCAAGAAAATGTGGGTCATTTATAACTTTTCACTTAAAAGATATTCAACCCATTAGAGAATCATCAAATGCATTTGACATTTTAATGTCCCCAAACATTTGGAACTATGCTATCCTGACAAAATAGGATCAGACCCAGTAACTATAAAGGGGTGGGGAGGATAGGCTGGCTACTGAGAAATGAACTGATTGATTTACTTATAAGTCACAAAATGGATTTTGCAGCTGGCAGGGAAAGTAGGATTGGGAAAGAAATAGTTAATGAAAAATGTGCAGCAATATTTTACATACTTCCCAACCTCTTTAATATAAACACAAGGTATGTGACCCCCCCCCCCCGATTTATTCTGAGAAACATTTCTTGATAATTAAAAACAAAATTAGTAGTGAATGCTTAGGAAATATTTATGCATAAATAAAACTATACTGTAACAAGCTACATGCATGGTACAAAAATCAACAACACCAGATAGGTATCAAAGTACAGTGTGTGTCTTTTTGTTTTTGTACTTACCTGGGTGGTACAAATAACCCCAGCTGGTATATCCATTGCCAAAGTCAGGTTGAGAAATGTTGTTGTAATAAATTCACACTACTACAACTCTGTTTCTAAATGTTCTTGGACAGATTTAAACCAATACCACTACAACTCTAGTTCTAAATTTTCTTGGACAGATTCACACCACTGCAACTCTTGTTCTAAATGTTTTGTAACAGATCCACACCACTACTTCTCTAGTTCTAAATGTTTTGTAACCGATCTACACCACTACAACTCTACTTCTGAATGTTTTGTAACCAATACATACCATTTCAACTCTACTTCTGAATGTTCTTGGACAGATTCACACCACTACAACTCTAGTTCTAAATGTTCTTGGACAGATTCAAACTGCTACTACATGTTTTGTAACAGATCCACACCACTACAACTCTGCTTCTGAATGTTTGTTAAAAGATTCACATCACTACAACTCTTTCTAAACGTTCTTGAACAGATTCATGCCACTACAACTCTAGATCTAAATGATTTGTATAAGATTCACACCAGTACAACTGCTTCTAAAGGTTATGTGCATCCACAGTGAAGGAACTCGTAATTATCATTCATTCTTAGTGTCCATATATCTGGGTGTTTTATAATTAAGCACGTATCTATTTGAAGACATCAGTTTAATGAAGATGGATTAAATTATGATAGTGTTGGCTACAGACCTAAGAATTCAACACCAGTTGCAAAATTCCTGACATTTCTACAAAATAATCAGACAACTGTACAGGTGATTTTAGAAATATGCCAAGAAAAGATGCAATATGAAGTTTGCACATCCCCCACCACCACCACCATCAGTCCAGCCATTGTCGGCAATCTTGGTGTGTCCTAAGGAAAAAGTGAGTTCCCATTTCCTTAGTATGATATAACTAAATGAAGTAATCCTCTCCCGCATAATCAGTCCTCAACACAGTCCAGAAAGGAAGTCCCTGGATCTTCTCAAGAAGAATGGAGACAATCATGTCACCTCCAAATCTGCGGATTCAACAACCTGAATGATATTCTTTAAAAGCATATTGTGAGCAGTCTTTTGTACCAAGACACTGAAACCCCTTGTTTCACTCTTGCTTTGCGTCATATTCCTTGTCAACAGGAACAAGTCCGATTTCATTCCATGACCCGGCATATGATTGCAGTCTCTAGGCACAAATACTAGACCTTGTATGTTCCAAATTTGATTCCACCATTTGGATTACAAATTTGACCTCATCCAGAAGCTGCAAAAAAAAAAATCAATCTTACCAATACAACAAAATCTTTATCCCAATTTGCAACTTTGGTTATCACCTCCTCCCCCAATAATATTGGATCTTTGCCAATTCAGAAAGTACTTAAACCAATCCTTTCAGTGTAAATTAAGCAAAATTAGAGCTTCTTATGCCATATGCCCTTGTATACAGATGGTTTGACAGATGGAATTAGTGTTGCAGCTATCATTACAGCACTCCATTGGACCATCTGATGCTGTTTACTTAATAAAGCCTCTCCTTGACCTGTTGGGATCAACAGTGCAACAGGTTACCTTCCCAGGTTACTCAGCAGCTTTATAAAAACATGGGTTATGCAACTTCACTAGATTTGTAAGAGCAAAAACATTTTGCAAGATGTCCACTCACTGAGCTGTGCTAACCCAAGCCCATATCTCACATGATTTTTTTTGGTGATTTACATTCAGAAAGAGACCAATGTCTGGCCCAACTCCAGGGTAAGGTGATATTGCTTCATTCTCTTCATACCTGTTCTCTGAACATATTATGATATGGTAATGTATTTAAACAAGAAGTATTTTGCTCAGAAACATATTTACTTCAGAAATTGGTTTCAACTCAAGAGTCTATTCTCAATGTCATTATTATATAATAAAATAATTGTTATTTATAAGACTATATTGGTTTCTTTTCTGATTGACTTTCCAGATGGAAACGATGTATGAAAGTATGTCTACTGATTTAATAGTGGCCACAGCTGAGGTGCGTTCATTGAGGAAAGAGCTTCTATTGGTGCAGGAAGGTGATAAATTTATTATCTCCATATAATCAAAACAATTTAAATTGTGGCAGTTTGCCAGGCAGTTTTTTGGTTTTATATACTTTTTGCTTAAAAAAATAATTATCTAATTATTTTTAATGTTTGGTACCGATGCTAAATGTATTGATTATTGTCTTGTAAATATCTTAATGAAACTTTAATCTGTTAGGTTTTTTGACTTTACATTGTTATGGATACCTATTCTCAAGGTCAAAACAAGGGATAATGCAAGTTTGTGGCCAGTTTCTTTTTGTGTGTTGTCACTTTACCAACCCTTACAGATATTTTAATGAAACTTTAATCAGGTCCACACCTTACCATGCAATGGTCAAGTCTCTGGCTTAAAGGTTCAGGTTCCAATTTCACTAAACTTCTCACAATTTCTCCTCTGAGATTTTACATTATCTTGTGATTCCCGAGTCAATATCAGCATTTTTGTCAAAAGAGGAAGAAAATGTGGAAAGGATGCAAAATCACTTTATTAAACTGAATACTTGGAAACCTGTTTATTCTTGAAGAAGTTGAGGAATTTCTCAGATTTGTGCAATCCACCATATTTCCTTGGGGATAAAGCAAGATTGTTATCAGGAAAAGTTTTGACATGATTATAGTTTAATCCATGATGTCTGCTGTTATTCCATCTTTTAAATTTGAGGAAGAAATTTTTAGGTGTTTAGTTTAACTGGGTTTAGTAGGGAAAATTTCACAAGATGGATATATCTTATGCTGTTTGTGGTACTCTTTTATTGTTGCAGTGAACATAATGGTCTTTGTAAACTACAAGCTTAAATTTGAAGTGCTTGTGACCAGTGTTTATAAAATACAAATAATATACTAGGAAAACATTTCCCATATTTACCTTTTTCCACAGGAAATGATGCTTCTTCCGTACATTTTCTCTTTATATGTGCCGACACATTGTTGATTAAAGCTCAAATCTGCATATAGATTTTTGTAATGTAAGTGTGAAAGTTTAAATCATTTGAAGTTACATTTAAAAATATATAATCAAAAATATATAATCAATTTTTGTTCTTTGATTAAAGTATGAAACACTTAATGAAATTTTTCTTGGTTATAAGTTTGCATAATTTTTTGCAGAATATAATGATTACTTCAAACTTTAAGTTGATATGCCTTTCACGGACAATGGCCTAGTTTATTTTCATATATGGCTAAAAGTTTGTTGGTTTTGTAACTAGTCTGCAAACTTTTGACAAGTAGATGCCGATATCGCTTTTCTGATGGCATTGTTGGTTGCATTGTTGTGTATTTAGCTCAGTTTCTCTGACACTATTTCAAGTAGTTCAGTTCTGAAACATGGAGGATAATGCTTGTCCCAATGTAAAGGAGGTCATAGTGACATACTTTTTTATGCTCCAGTAACTTTGCCTGGTTTTTGGAATATTATTCGTAGACAGAATAGTTGAGGCATAGAATCTGATTGGAATTATTTAAATTCATGTTTGCAGTATGAGGAAACTCAATTAATTAGTATAGCGTTAATAGAATTCAGACTGAGATGCACTAAAATTGGTATAGCAGGGATTGACCAATAGTGATAAATGCTAAAAATAGCACTCCTGTTTGTAACTCAAAGACATGGCTGCATGATGTAGTACAAACAAATTCATTTTTGTACTATATTACATATGGTGGAACATGCTGGAGAAATTGCATCAGTACCTGAAAAACAAGAAATTTTGGTGATTCGAAACATTGTTGATATTGATGGCATTTTTTAACAGCAATATTCGGACTGTGAATATATGACTGGTGCTTTTTTGGATTCCATTTTAACAACGACCCCAAAAAATGCCAAGAAGTGCCAATATTAGGTACTTGCCTGTGGATGGGAAAATTTTACTGTTGAAAAAAATGACAAGATGGACATTCCTTTGCAGTAAACATTTGCAATTGGAAATGAACAGATGGCAAGTCATCCTGACTCTATTCTGACATCACTTACATAAAAATTGGGTTTGATATTTACATCTGTTTATAAGAAAAGTTCCTTGACATGATGGTAAATCCACAGGCGCTCATATGGTTGCTTACAATTTACCTACAAATCATACATGTATTATAGTATCCTAGGATTATATAGTACATGTATGATTTGTAGGTAAGGACCCCCACCAAAAAATTTGTGTTTCCTATTGCATTGATTTTAAAATTTGGGTAGGTAGTTGGGTATCTTTTTTTCTAAACATTGTATATATTATAATGATTAGTACAAATAACATACTAAGCGCTTCAAGTACTGGGCTAAACCACTTAGATGCACAAATCGATTTTGTGAAGAAAAAAATAATAAAAATTAAATTTTTTAAAAAATTAACTTTATGTATATATTATAATGATTAGTATATATTAAGTACTAAACACTTCAAGTACTGTGCTAAACCTGCTAAATTAGATGCGAAAATCAATTTGGGGATTTTGTTTTTAAAAAATGTTTTTAGTGCTACTGTCGGCAAAGAAAATTAGGGACAGTCGGCCGACTGGAAACACACATTTTTTGTGTGCCTAAATTGTAATTGTTGATTCAAGAATGAAAAGGAGGGGTGCAGACAAAATAAATAAATAATCCCGATCCCAGCAACGCTCGTGCCAAAACAAGTTGAGTTTTTACTATTTACATAATTTTATGACAAAAATTTTTTTTCTAGCAACATTGGGGTGCGTATTTCTATGTTTTTAATCACCAGCTGAGCTAGTAACTTAAAGTGTTTTAGCTTCTTTACACTGGGGCAGATAAAAGAATCCAGAAATTGTTTTTAATATAAAAATGTAGATGATACAAGATTAAGTGACTTAACCATATTTTTAAATAAAAAAAATAAGTAAATTAGCAAACAGTTTAATGAATTGAGTAACTTGTTAGCATAATTTAGCATTGACTCATTAAATAATAAGATTTTTATGGAGTCCTGCCTCAGGCCTTTTCTTCTTCGAATACATTACCCAATCATAATACCTTAGGAGTACTACCACTACCTCACAAATCAAGCCCTCCCAGATGCTACTTTTAGCTAAAGGGAGCTAAAAGTTGTCTGCTTACCCATGTGGTGGTCAGGCAGAGTGATCTGCCCTATAAGACTAGGTGGCAATGAGTAAGGATATACCAGTTATTACTTCTCCTCATAGGACACAGTACACTCTTTTCAACAAGAGACTTAGCCATCCATTGAACTCTGGGTAAAGCATAGAAGCAGAATTTATACAAAAGATGATGATGTCATCAGTCTACAAGCTGATCTTTCATCCTTACAGGAAGTTTTGGCAGAAAAGGGGGACAACTTTACCTCTCTCCATTTAGCCAAAGCGCCAGAAAACAACAAGATCACAAACTGTCCTGGCACCAAAGTCGCCTCCTCCAGACCCAGTGTTACTTGCGATTCCTATTGGAGTTTACCCTGTTTCTCTTGCGGAACGAGGGAAAAAGCTTCCCTGACAGCAGTTACTTCCCTCTCAATCTACAGATGTACGGGCAGGTTATGTGGGTCAAGCATCGTGTAATCTGTCCCATCTTATGGATCAGATGATACTCCACCCACACACACGACCTATTTCCGTTACAACCGGCCTAGGCCATCTTCGAGTGATCAGGAGCAGCAACAGCATCCTCATTTTAGGGCTCAATCACACAACAGCCCTAATCACAGTACGTTGAAACTGACCTATGTCGACATACCCAGGGACCGCTCCAACACATATTCCTCCTCAGGACTCCCTTTCCGGCACAATGGTTTGTTTAGCCTCTCAGATTTCTACCAACATCGCTTCACCAGCTTCCTGACACACTACCACGGAAAGATCCTTCCTACTCAGTGACCTTCTGGAGGTCACGTTTTCTATTTCGGGACAGACTACGAGTTTCGTGGGTGACAGATCTTGTCACTCTCCAGACTCACCTTGTACCCCTAAGGACAATGATGCTTGTTCTCAAGGAATATTGATTCTGGACTGGGCAATGTCAGATGAAGATTCAGCCTTCCAGGCCTCCATTGAGGAAGTATTCCACCCTTTCTTTGCACAAAAATGTCTTCCATCTCACTTCTGGCAGCATTTCTACTGCTGTCACATGCCAGCCTTTCACTTGGAAATCCCAGAAATAGACTGGGATATTGCCGCTTTGGGGATGTCCAAAACCACTCCATACGTATGGATTGAGTTGCCTTCGACAATACTCAACAGTTAGTGCGTAATGTCATCTCCGTGGGGTCTTTACTGGACTTCATTTCCATGGCAATTTTCCTGCAAGCAGAACATAGCCTATCTCCTTCCACTTCAACTTCTACAGGACATGCATGGAGGATGGTATCACGCATGGCCCATGTTTTAATAAGGCAGCTCAACACATCTTGGCCAATGCCGTCACCGCCGCCATTAATCTACAAATGGCTGAACGGGACTCTGTGCTCGCAACCTTCACCTTTCTAAACAAGCACCAAAAGCCAGGCTGCATACACAACCTTTATCATCCAACCTTTTGTTTAATGGCCAGATTGAAGAGGTTTGTACACAGGCCACCAAAGAAACAAGTTTCCCTAACCCACCACCACAGCGTTGTTACAGGGATACTATGGGAAATTAAGAATGAGATTCAAGAACCACCTGTTGGACACAAACTTCTGGAAAACAGTCCTACCAGAGATCCACTCAGCATAAGCCACAGCAATCACAAAGCAAGCTAATTAAACAGAGGAGAGCCTTTCGTTTGTCTCAGCGTTTCTCCACTTGACAGCCTTCTCCCCCTCAAATAACACTGTCTCCAATCATCCCAGTAGGAGGAAGGCTTCTTTTCTTTGCTTCTGAATGGGACACAGTTTGCCACAACGATACCTGGATTCAACAAGTGGTTTACAAGGAACTCTGCATCATGTTTCACACTCCTTCACCGCTGTACAGAGTTCCAACATTCACCAACATCCCATCGGATCCACTCAAGGCCAGTGCATTTCAACAGGAAATAGACAGCCTTCTTCAGAAAAGGGTGGTAGAACTTGTGCAAAACACTCTCCGGGATTCTATTTCAAACTCTTCTTGGTTCCAAAGACAAATGGCACTCTACGCCCCATCATGGACCTCAGTGCCCTCAATCGCTTCATTCATGCTTCTTGGTTCTCAATGGAAACGCCACGGTGCACTCTAAATGCCATCCACGAGGGAGGCTTTGCGATCAGCATGGACTTAAAAGATGCTTGCCTCCATGTCCTTATTCACCAGGCTTCCATGAAGTTTCTGCAGTTCGCCTACAACGAAGTATACTAATTCAGGGCACTACCATTCAGCCTCAATATCAGCCCCTGGGTGTTCACTCATCTCATGAATCAAGTCATGGCACATGTCCTGACCATTTCTACAGTGACTACATCAAGTTACCTGGATGACATCCTACAAGAAATATCAGGTAAGTTCTATTTTACATCATGACATTATAACCCTTGTCACACTACTTAACAATCTGGGCTTTCTCGTCAATGAGGACAAATCTGGCTTAGTACCCTCTCAACAATTTGTTCATCTAGGTATGGAGTTCAATACCAGACCTGTTTACCCATCCGTATTTTACCGTATTTGTGCGGAATAAAGCCCATCCGTACGGTCATACAGTCATTGATCTGAAAATATGATTTGAGGTTGCATCTATTTATGAACTTTTTTAAAATAATTTTTAAGCTGTTTTTTTATTTCGTTTTCTTTCCTTGTATCATGTCTTCAGTCCGCGTCCATTGTCTGTGCCACATCACTGATTTTAACATTCTCAACATCTGGTTGTTTAAACAAAGAAAATGCCACCGACAAGAAAGTTTCAGCATGAAACTGATGATGAAAATGGAAAGTCTAAACATAGAAAGCATCATTTTCTACCAGTTTATAATACTCTATGGCCATGCCTACCATCATCTAAAGGAGAACATTTTGTGCTCTGCACTGTTTGCAACTTAGACTTTTCCTGTGCACATGGTGGAAGGAATGATTGTTCATGGCACGTGGAATCAGAAAATCATGCAAAATTGGCATCTTTTGTGAAGGGAAATATAAATATTTTGTCAGTGATGAAGGAAAGGAAGTCAGTGATCAACACAACCTTCAAAAGCAAATAACACGTGTTGAGGCGATTCTATGTGAGTTGATTGTAAATATGAATTTGCCTATTATGTTGCCATTAAAAACCCGTAGACTAAGTATTTATTAAAACATTAATTCCAATTGGATCAGTTTGATACTGTTGACAAACTTTGTACAAAATAATATCTGAAGCTCATTTCCATTCTAGTAAATGTTGACAAAGCTGATACTAGATTTTATGAAATAAACAAGATTTCCTTCACCTATCTA
The DNA here is from genome assembly GCA_016617855.1 of Megalonaias nervosa. Lineage (NCBI taxonomy): Eukaryota > Metazoa > Mollusca > Bivalvia > Unionida > Unionidae > Megalonaias > Megalonaias nervosa. The sequence goes on along the minus strand of JAECUM010002755.1, from coordinate 67,006 downwards.
GATGAAGTTATTAATTTCTGAATGAATGGGTGGTAACAATGTCTGTCGTAATGTTTTTATCGTCTTCCTTAACCATGAAAAATGTAGAAAATTGGCTTTATTTAACATGTTATGGATATTTGTGAAGCTGAGAAAACAGATTTTCTTGAGAAAGTAACGGAGGTAAATAACAGAATGAATTTGGGTGTGTGGAGGTATTCTTTTGTGGTTTTTATCACTATAATATAAACACGATGTTTAAGTCAGTGGTGTTCAATTTCTGCAGATTTTGCCTTGAAACAGAATTGCCTGAATACCAGCATCTGTACAAACTTGGAGTTATTTACAGAATATTGTATAGTCAGTATGTCATGCAATAATGGTAATTATAGTGTATTGATAGTGTCTACTGTTTGTGTGTTGTTTCACAGGTGATGTATGTTGCGTTAAGATGTTAGAAACACTGAATGAAAATACTGACTGCCTTCTAAAAATACTGACAGACATTGCTTAAAATACTGACAAGAAAATGTATGGGTAAACAGGTCTGCAATACACAGGAAAAAATGGTTTGTCTCCCTCAGGATTGGGCATTGAATTTGCAACATTGGGACTTATTTACTCTCAAGGAGAGCCCTATTAGCACAGGCATTACTTCGCCTCCTAGGTTTATTCAATGCAGCAGCGGACTTCCTTGTCCTTGGTTGCCTTTTTTTATGCACCCATTAAAAATGCTTCTTGTGTTTCAGTGAAGACCCAAGTTTGCCCACTGGACCAACCTCAAACCATCTGCTCAGAACTGAGGCACCATCTGCAGCCTTGGGGCAACATTTCTTGGCTCAAGACGGGTATACCTCTGCACCTACCACCTCCTGAGATTACCATCTGTACTGACGCCAGCATGGGGAGCTGGGGAGCCCACCTTCTACCATCATTTCGGAAAGCCAGCGGTGCCTGGTCTCTCCATGAATGACTTCTGCACATCAATCTTCTGGAAATGATGGCCATTGTGAGAGCCTTTCACTGGTGGCAGGAACACCTTTCTGGCAGGGGAGTCTTGATTCTGTCCAACAACTCTACAGTAGTGACTTACCTCAAACGACACAGAGGAACAAAGTCCCCCGACCTTTTCGTCATGGTGTGGGACATTCTAAAGTGGTGTTGTCAACAACAAATTAACGAACAGGTTCGACATATACCGGGACATCTCAGCGTTCTAGCTGACTCATCATGAAACAGTCAACTGATTCAGACTGAATGGTTGCTTCATCCCTTGGTTTTCAACCAGATTTGAACCTGATGGGACCGACCATAAGTGGACCTATTTGCAACAAGGTGGAATACCAAACTCCCAACCTTTGTCTCTCCCATCCCTGAATAAAACATGGACAGTCGATGCCCTATCCTTAGATTGGAACAACCTGGACATGTACACCTACCCTCTAATACCTCTGATTCCGAGAGTGATACAAAAAGCAAAGGACTCAGCCTGTCGTCTCATCCACATCGCACCATTCTGATGGGAGATGTGGATCAACGCCCTCATTAATCAGAAACCCCAAGGAAGATTTGGGTATTCCCTCATTTTCTCAAACAACCATGACAACAGTTGTTTCTTCCCTACCCGGAGCTCCTGAACCTGCACGTTTGGATCATATCAAACAGGCCCTCAGACTTAAACAGTTCTTGCAACCAGTCGTGGAGAGAATCGCTCAGGCATGAAGGCCCTCCGTTCTAAATGTGTATGAAGGCAAATGGCACATTTTCACCCATTGGTGTGCAACTGATCATATTTTACCTCTCCAGGCATCAATACTACAGATACCTAATTTCTTCCTCTGGCTCTTTGAAGAAAGAAAATTAGCTCAGAGTATGATCAAAGGCTACCACACTATGATTGCTGACACCTTTTGTCATCATGGGCACAAAGATATCCAATCTACTCACTAACTTTGAGTATACACGGCCTTAAACGTTAACCCAATGACCCAACTGGAACCTGTCGTATTAACCTGGCAGAAAAAGACCCCTTTTGAACCAATTCCATGGGCATCTCTGGCGCACCTTTCTTACAAGACCTGCTTCCTATTGGATTAGCGACAGCAGGCAAAATTAGTGAAGCACATGCCCTATCCGCAGACCCCAATTACCAGCAGTTCTTACAAGACAGGTCAGTCATACTCATGACGGCTTCCTCGTTTATCACCAAGAACCGTCTTCCTTCCCAGGGTAACCAAATTTTTGTCATGAGACCTCTGCCTTGCCTGGACACATCAGCTGAAGACCACTTACAAGACCCAGTCAGATCTTTGAAGTGGTACCTTAATCGAACAGAGCCAGTGCATCGAGGGAGATCGCGGCTTTTTCTACATCTAAAATAAGGACAAAAAATATATCAGCTCAAACTATCTCCTGGATCATGTGTATTATTTGCTCAGCATACAGGGAAATAATCCCAGCTCAGATGAATTTTTTATGCATCACGGTTCATGAGGTTAGGTCAGTTGCCACCAGTCTAGCATTTGAATGAAACTGTTCTCTAGCCGACATCATTCAGGCTGTGGGATGGAGATTGGAGTCCACGTTCTCTAGCTTTTATCTCCGAAATCTCTCATTCCAAAGGGCCCAATTCAATGTGGTAGGACCGATCTCCGTAGCTCAAAACGTCACACTTCCAGGTCGATCAACAGCTTCTTAAAGACGCAGCTTCTCGACTTCTGCTGGATTTGCGGGATGAAAACTTTTGCCTTTTCGAAGCTGTTCCATTTTGAGTATATCTCCTCTGATGCTGCAATTCTTTGTCCTACACTTTTACTTCTGTGTATAATGTGATATGCATAACACATTTTTATGAAGTTATCATCGATCTCTGCTATAGCATGAATTGAATTCACACTGAGAACACTAAAATTGGTATAGCTTAAATAACATTAACACCAAGACACACTAAAATTGGTACAGCATAAATAGGATTCACACTGAGACACTAAAATTGGTTGTCATGAATAGAATTCACAGTGAGGCACACTAAATTTTTTATAGTATGAATATAATTAACACTGACTTGCACTAAAATTGGTATAGCATTAATAGAATTCACAATGATACACACGAAAATTGGTATAGCATGAACAAGACATTGAGACACACTAAAATTGGAATACCATGAATATAATTCCCACTGAGACACTAAAGTTGGTTTAGTATGAATATAATTAACAACAAGATGCACTAAAATTGATATAACTTGAATAGAATTCACACTGATACACACCCAGATTGGTATAGCATGAATAGAATCCACACTGAGACCCACTAAAATTGGTATAGCATGAATAGAATTTACAGTGTGACAATAAAATTCATATAGCGTAAATGGAATTCATACCATATCATTATCAGCATCCAAAACGTTGTGAAGAAGCAGACACTTTTCCTGGAGTAAAGGGCACCATGCTGCAGTAGATAGCATCCAGTCCATAGAGATGAGATTGAACAGTAGAAAAATAACTGCATTGGTTATAACAGATGATAGCAAAATGTGCCAATATCCGCTTATTTTGATCACTCTGATGAATATGAACAATAAATCAAATTGAATTTGTATAAATTTGGATTTATGCATGTATGTTTTGTTTTTAGCTCTTCGGCAGGCTCAAAGCTCCAAAGCAGAGATTGCAAAACAGATGGAAGATTTACAGGAAAATGAACAAATCTCCTACCTTGAAATCCAGACTTTGCAAGCCTCACTCCAAATCCAGGATAAAGAGCTAGAGAAGGCCAGAAAAAGGTAGGTCCATTTATGTTGCTTTGTGTTTTCTTCTGGAAACTGTATGTGTCTGTGTGTGTGTGTGTGTGTGTGTGTGTGTGAGAGAGAGAGAGAGAGAGAGAGAGAGAGAGAGAGAGAGAGAGAGAATATTCATGCTGCATGTGTGTATGTGTGTACCAGCATTGATTATGTATTGTAGTCACTTGCAATATTGGTATGTGATTGTGATATGTATTTAAGGAGTATAGCTTTTCCTTGTTATAATGCCATAATTGGGGTCCATAACTGCTGACTGTATTATGTACTTAACTGCAGTATAAAAAGAAAGATTAAGTTCTAAGTTGGAGGGGGGGGAGATAAACTGAAAATGCCAGCCAAACCTAACGTAAAAAGACAGTAGTTCAGATACATAAATGCTGATTGCATTGTGTACCAAGCTTCAGAATGGGAAGATTGATACCAAATTGAATGTGAGTGTGTATGTATGTGTGTGGAATAAACAAAATACCACTCGAACATACAGGTATCATTTTGTTTATGTAAATTAAATATATTTTTTCACTTTGTGGAAGTTTTGCATTTAAATTTTATCAAGTAATATAGTTTTTCAAAAGGAATATAAAAAAAATACCAAACTTCATGTTTTCTTTCAACCTTCATTGCCATTTATTCTTGGTTGTGGTGTCTATAGCAATACCTTGTTATAATGGAATTTTGTTATAATATGGAAGATATGTACTGTTTATTGTTTAGTACAGATGACCTTTATTCTGTTTTTTAAATGTGTTTTTTGTGTCTTTCTTGTATTTTAGCACATGGTTCAGCATAATTAAAGTAGCTTTTTCCAACTTCAATTTTTGCAACATCAAAGGTAGAAACATTTTCAGTTGTAAGATCTAGTATTAGGCTGAGTTTTCATTTTATTGTGTGGTTAGAACTAATAATAAAGTTGTACAATTGATAAAATCATCAGATAATTTGCAAAATCTGCAATACCAAAGACTTATAAAAAATGGTACTAGCAGTTGCTTTGCTAGGCACTCATCGTTAAGAGGTTAGTGTTAGGACTGGTCATCCTGGTGTCAGGATAATTTGACTGGGTGGGACATTATGCTGCATGTCTGTGGCATGAGATAAAAACATCAAATAATCTGCAAAATCTGCAATACCAAAGACTTATAAAAAATGGTACGAGCAGTTGCCTTGGTAGGCGCTCAGCATTAAGAGGTTAGTGTTGGGACTGGTCGTCCTGGTGTCAGGATAATTTGACTGAGTGGGACATTATGCTACATGTCTGTGGCATGATGCCTCAGTGCTAGACATCACTATAAACTGCCATAATGCAGACATCGTAGTGATACAACTAAAAGCATTAAAGCTACATTATAAATCACATGCAACTTGCAGTATGTGAGCAAACTGGGAAATGAGCTCAAGCAATGCCTTTGTTTCTACACATTTGACAAGGAAAAAATACAATGGGAAATTCATGTCATGATTTAATTGACAATGAAGGAGGCAAGCTCATTAAGGTTCACTTAGTAGATTGAACAATCTTCAGCCACACCACATTCTACATAAATCTTTTTTGCTTTCAATAGAAATGTTAAGATGAAAACTATCTCTTAAAAATTCTAGTTTAAATTTTTTGTTGTTGAGTTAATTTGATTCATATACAGAAACCACCAATGAATGAAACACTGAGTTGTTCCCTAAAGGCTGGAAACTTTCCCACAAGTAGTTATTTGGCAGTTATTTAGTTCTTCTGTCTTTAACCAGTCTAGCGTAGTAGAATTGTAGAATATATTTTACTTGATTGTATTTATCAAACACCAACCGACAAGTCATATACAAGATTGGAACTGTTTCAGTAAGTTATGAGCTAAAACACTGTAAATCATGTCTGAATGTTTTTTGTTTGAAATGGTAAATGAGGTCACTGTGATCTAACAACTGTTCTGGCTGGATATGAAGTTTCTTTCAAATCAGTCATTGTAATAAACCAATTAAAAACAAATTTAATTCAGGCAAAATCTCAGTTTAGGAATAACACTTATGCTTTATATTTTAAAATATTGTTAATTTTTAATTTTTTTTGTTTTAATTTTTGGTGCTCTAAATAGTTTTCTTTTCCTTTTGATTTTTTGTTCAGAATGCAAGAAATGGAAAATGAATTCAAAGAGAGAACTGCTGATTTGCAGGATACTGTTGGAAAGTAAGTATAAGTTAGGCATGCAACAATCAAAACCTCAATTATTATTATGTAAAATTTTATTCACTCAGTGAATTCATTGCTTAAAACATTAATGAAATGTTCATATAAATATTTTCATGACTTTGTTTTTATTTTTTTTAACCATTCATTCAGTTTCAGATATTTAGGGCTGTAGGATATATGTTAATGTCTAGCCCTGTTTCTGTCATTGATCAAATTTCTGACAAATTTGCATGTCATATGACTGCACATGTTTTTATGTAGTAATCCATTTTTCCATCCAATACATTACCCAATACATTAATGCTACCCAATCACTTTAATGTTAGGAATTACTCTCTGTACCCTCTGGAATCAAGCCATCTACAAAAGATGATAAAAGTCTTCTTATAGTAGCAGTAACTCAATACCTATCATAACAGCAATGCTAACTCTTCTGCAAGTCCAAACACATAATTCCTGACTCCCATTAGTATGGAAAGTTCTAGAACAGAGGGAACACAGTCCATTCTGACTTCCCCTTCATAGGCCCTTGTGAGATATACCTCTTTTCCTTGGATGGCTGCACCCAGTAGCATGTGCATTTTCACTCATGGAAAATTGACTTAGTTTTCTGTTTTAAAGACATATTTTGGCATTTTAATCTGACTTATAGTCCATATTGATCTAGTGACAATCCCCATAGTCCTGGCAGAGTTTTAGTTATTTTGGCACAAAAGGGCCCAGTGGGACACTCACCCCACCTGCTTAGCCTGCACATGATACATATGCATTGACAGTTGTCCATTTTGCTGTCTAGGGTTCCCGTGCTACTGGGTATTTGGGAAAAATTAAAGAGAAATGATCATTTTATCCCAACCGTGAAAAGTTCATGAATTTTGCAAATATTGATAAAAGTCAGGAAAAACCCAGGAATGTTCTGCTACCATTTTACAACAGAAACAATTACATAATTGAGTCGTAAGTGAACTGATCGTGAGTTAACTTTATCAAGTTCTGACCTGAATATTCGGAGATTGCAGTAGAAATCATTTGGATGCTTGCCGTAAACATATTTGTATGGTCAATCCAGACACTCATTGGATCATAATTGTCTAGTAGATTGGTTATTTCACAGACTGTTCGATATCTGTATCTTTTCTTACATGGAAGGTATCAAAACCAGTTTAGCATCACAATAAGCCAACATAGTGGCTGCAAAGTATAGCCGCTTTCCAGATGGCCTAGCAAACTTAAATGCTGTTATACCTGCATGAAATAAATAGGAAAATTATTTATTTTTTCAGAAATTGCAAGTATGTTAATTGTATCTTTAATCTGCCATCAGATGTGATGAAACCGCAGCATTGATGAAATGTGACCTGGTACTTGCCGTTTGCATTGGTACTGGCATGAGTACACAACTCTCACAACCCACATATTCATGACATTAAAGGTTCAGTAGTCATGTGATATCAACTTGTTTCAAATGTTGTAGAAAATATAAAGAAATGTTAAGTTAAAATCACATACTGTTTGTAATTAATAAAAAAACAAAAAACCCCAAAAGAACACAAAATTCTCTATATATTTATTCCAATAACAATTACCAAGGTTTAGTTGTGTCACATGCCTACCATGTTGATGTGTGTTCTCAGCTTGATGAATCTGGTTCTGTCCTGATTGGTGCAATGGCAACAAGTTTCTGGTCATTTTTCTCGAAATAAATATGTTCAGAATTATAATTCCTTTCTTAGTTTTACAAAATGTATGTGACTTTCATTTAATACATTTGAAATTTTGTACAACAACATTACAAAGGGGTTTGTTGTTGATATAACTTGAATTGGACTTATGATGTTGTAGGTTGAGATTTGTGTAGTCATGTGACTAGCAACGAAAATAGCAATTACCAGATCAGGTTTTATCTATGCTGTAGTTTCATCTAGTCTGTCGGCATATTAAAGACATAATGATGATAATACTTGCAATTTCTGAGAAAATAATCATTTTCCTTTTGAATTCATGCAGGTATGACTTAATTCAACATCATTTATGTTTGCTAGGCCTGCTGATAAAGTGGCTACAGCATGGTTACAGCAAATTCCAATTGTTAATAGGCATATGGCTCTGACCCCTCCATAGCTGCCAAGTGTCCTGTTTTTCCGTATAAGTTATTTTAAATGGTAGATTTTTAACCAAATCATCTTAATGAGGTTAGGTTGTTTGAAAAATCAATGCTAGTTTTGGTTTTGTTGGCACAGTTTAATTCAGGGTTTAAACATTTTTCTTTACAAGATAAGTTACTAATACTTTGCATTTATTGTTTTTTTATACTTGGATAGGAAATGTTTACTTTGTATAAAATGCATACAGATTTTTTTCTTGATTTACAACTGATTACTCTGATACCTTTAGAATTGATGCTTTGAAAGGAAATAAAACTAATTTATGTTCATTATGTTATTGTTTACTCATACCAACATATAAATGCAGTTCAGCAAAGTACAGTTAGAATTTATGTTCTGTAAACTGAAATGACTTTACATGCCAATTTATATGAATGTACAGTAGTCAAACTTGTTTCTTGTGATACATTTTGTGGTTTAGTGTGTGATCATCTTTTCTGACTCAGCTGTTTTGGGATATTACTTGATATAAATATTTTTTTTAAATTTTATAAAATTGCATGTTTGATAAGCTAATATGTTATTTAATTCCATTCAGTAATGGTCATATGTGAACCTTGAAAAAATAAATTTCATCCTGGAAATGATCTTGAAATTTATCTGTTAAAAAAGCATGGGAACCATGTGCAGTCTGTAGTCAGGTGAAGTTTGAGATCTTGACAAGAGTAGGCATATATATAAGGGGTTGAAGAAAGTCTGTTTTCCCCATCATCTTCCATTGACAACCCCATTCCCTTTCAAGAGGGACTGGGATGTTTTCTCTTTATAGGAGAAAAATTATGCTCCAGTGTGGCAAGAATATTATGAGTCCAGTTGTTGGTGCAGTAGGAAACATGTTGATCCTTGCTTTCCCCTTCAAGTGCACTGACTGGCAGACTTCGAGTGAACACTTCAGTTAAGAAGTTTTGAGAATACTGGACCTTGCCCTTTAATTAAATTTGTACCGTCTTTTCACAGATATGATTTACTTGTGACTAACCTTCAGAGGACACTTGAAATGCGAGAGCAGGACATCGAGACACTGGAAGGTGATACATTCGAACTGCGTGAAGTCATTTTGATCCAGATGGAGAAAATCAAAGATCTCGAGACATCCCTAAAATCTGCAACAGATGATCTGGAGTATTTACGCAAAGAAAATTTAGAATTGAGGGTGATTTTCATTTTTGTTTTGACATTAGAATGTCTATGTAAGCATGCTATTAAATGGAATAAAATTTTGATTTAATTGCATTACCATTCAAAACAAAAAGAGTGCATTGTATTACATATACAGTAGGGGCCCCGAGTGGCCAAGTGGTCTAAAGTGCTTACCGTTATGGATCACTGCCATCTCACCTCTGTCTGCGTGGGTTCGAGCCTCGGGTTTGGCCGATGTGGGTACGTGAGAAAGCTTGCCAGTAGCTTCTTGTGGGTCAGTGGTTCCTTCCAGGGTTTTCCTGGGTTCTTCCTCCACCATTTATGCTGGCTGCCATGTATAGCCTGTTTGTGCTGAAAAATGGCGTTAAACCCTACAACAACTACAACAACAACAACTTATACAGTACTTCCACATAATAATGAACCTGCCTGTTATGAAGTCCTTGTTTAAACAAGAGAATACATAAAGACAATACTTCATCCTTATGAATGCCTTCTTTTTTATAGCAAGGAACAAATGTATGTCCTTAAGTTTTTTATTTTTGAACTGTGATTCTGCAACTGTCTGCATGCATACCGTAATGCCATATCTCCTGTATTGTTTGAAAGAAAGAAAACCTGAAACATTAGGTACGTTAGAATTTAAACTTTAAGTAGTTTTGGATTCAGAGTGTATTATAAACTTGGATAACTCTGCCTCCAATCGAAATAACATGCACATCCTCTGGAATAAAGTCTTCTCTTGCCATGCTCCAAAAAGGAAAAATAACCAAAGATTGTAACACAAAATATAAGCCTGCAGTAATTCTTTTCTTTTTGTGATTTTACATTAGTTTCATTGAAAGTTTTTTTAACTGGATTTGTATTAGTCTGATAAATTAGTTCCCAAACCTGTAATGGTATGTTGGTTGTTCGTGGTCTTACCTTACATTTTCATAAAACATTTCAGTTATTGCAAACAGATCTGTCTGCAATGTGGTAGTACAGATATCGACTGTTTTTAGACACATACCATTGTATCTCATGACTCTTAAGTTATGGATAGTTATAGGGTCCTTGAGATATGTACAGCATTTTCCGTAGGAAATGCAATGTTTTATATGTTGAAAATCCACCTGAATCACATAGCCCCCGTCACCCATTGCCCATGTCTTTATATAGTCATTTGTTCCATCAATATCAAGCAACCAGTCAGATGCAATTTTCACCCATTAAGAAGCATTTTGGTTGTATTGGTAATGTGAATCTAGCCTGGAAGATTTGTCTTGTGACAGTTATGTGATAAACATCTTGTCATGAGTCTTAAAATGGTCCATATAGGCACTGATGTTTTGACAAGTCGTCTGCAATAATTGTGATGTTTCATGAATAAGTGAGATAAGGCCTCAGGCCACCAACATGCCGATATAGGTTTGTGAGCTGATTTATTGGACTGCAATTGTAGATGTGGACAGTGGTCCTAGAATTTTAATTCTTTCCCTGGGGCTGGTTTGAGACCTTTTGTGTGTGTATATGTGTGCATTTGTTTGAATGTGCATGATGTACATGTATGGAAAGTAGTTTAATGCAGACTAAAGTTCGAATCATACATTTGTCGTTACATAATGAACAAAATAATTGTATGACTTCTGTATTTATTTGTCTGTTGTAGGAGCTCTGTGCTGTCAAAGAGGCTAAAATTCAGCGACTAAGGTATGGCTATACAAAATAAAATAAAGGTTTAAAACTTTTTTCAGGACAAATTGGGACATTTTATGATTATGCTTTCATAGGATAATGTTCAGACAATTTAATCTTTTCCATTCATTCTGGTATGGTTTTATTTGTAAATATTTTTGCAATCCTGACATAAGACAGAAACTTAAAGTCTAGGTTTTTGATTTGAGATGCTTTTTGCCAAGCTCAGCTGTGATGGATAAAAGGATTCTTTCAGTAGAGTGAGGCAAGAAAGGAATTGCAGCGGTGGAATTAAGTAGAGTGAGGCAAGAAAGGGATTGCAGCGGTGGAATTAAGTAGAGTGAGGCAAGAAAGGGATTGCAGCGGTGGAGTTAAATGGAGTGAGGCAGGAAAGGGATTGCATTGGTGGAATTAAGTGGAGTGAGGCAAGAAATTTATTGCATTGGTGAAATGGGGAGAAGCATAGCACATGCTATAGATTTCTTTAGGAACCTTAGAGATTTGTACTCCTGTCTGGGCTTAATAGAAGCACCACATTGCTAAAATTGGATGAAAATGAATAATTTCTTTTGAATATTGTATATTTTAATACAAGTAATATTTCATTGCAACACTGTTGTATCTGTTTCCATTTTTGTGATAATGTTAATTCAGTGCCATTAGATTGGAACTTGATTGACCTCTTGGTGGTCCTGACTAGTTTTATCTGAATGCATGCATGGTTGCTGGATACAATTTTGAAAGCCTATCACTTAGAATAAACATGGATACTATAGTATTTGCATTGATATAAAAGGTTGGTTTGAAAGTCTAAAATATTTTTTTAAAAAGTCAATAATTTTCATCCAGTTTTTATTGAGCTCACATTGGTGGAAACTTGACATAGTAGTCACTTTATTGTTGATCTGTATGCCCATCTACGCATATGTACACTGTGTGTGAAATGTCCACCAGCCCACTGGTCTGAAACTAGCTGATTTAATGGAGGACAGTGGCAAAATTTAAGTAACCAGTTCATCTGACTAGTTGGATATATATATATATATATATATATATATATATATAATGTTCAAGTTCTATATTTTATAATATAAAAAGAACTAATAAAACAAATAAATAACAGGAATTCTTTCTGATGACCAATGGTGAATCTAGGTCAGATGAGAAGTTAAATAACTCTTGTGTAGTCTGCATTCAATAGATGCTTGCAACTTCAGTTCAAAACTCTATTGCATCTGTGTGATGTCTCATGAAGTATTCTACTTCTGATTCCAAAAGTGAACATATAGAAGTATTTTTTGGATGTCTCAAAGACCTCAGAGGCTAAAAAACCAAACACAGTCATGAGAACTGAACTGATCAATGGAATACGACACTATCAAATAAATGCAATATTTTAAATAGTTGGGTTACAGAATTCACTTGGAATATAAAAACAGGATGCATGTTAAGGCCATAATAATGCTGGTAACAGTTCAGCAGCAATTAGCTGATGTGAATATAGTTCTTTTCAGTTCTAGCAATTCACTGCTGAAACTCATCTTTTCACTGACCTCATCTTTGGAGGCTGGGTCTAGTTCTGATGCCGTCATTGATGATGAGTCAGTGGATGAGGATCCTGTTTTTTTTTTTTTCAATTGATTCAGACTGGTCATCAATGGCAGCAACAGATTCTGATGCACAGCATGTAGATGAGTTTTGGTTGGATCTGGATCAGCTGGACAGTAAGCATCATTATCCTGGTCAGTAACCAACGAGCATGTTAAGCCAAACTTAATAAATTTAATCAATTTCACTATGTGATATAAATATCTTATTTTGTATTTTTCTTTATTTTTCTGTGTTTGATTATATAAATCATCATGATACAGGCTGATAATTATGTGTAGTTGCATTTACAATTGAGTCATTGACTTCATTTTATCTTGTATTATGAAATATAGCACCATTTATATGATGCAATGTAGGACTATTTGGTTATGGACAGGACCAGTAGCATATCCAGATTACTCATCCAGTGGGGTTGCAAGATATTTTGGTGAGTTTCACACACACTGTGTATCCATCCACACCCAACATTAAGTTCAATGATAATTTTTTTAAGATTGCTGTATATAATTTCTTTAGGCCAAAATGTAAGATTTATTGCATGTTATTTATGTTTTAGTGCTTTTTCTTACTGCCTAAATAACGGAGTTGTGTAGCATGTTCCAGTGTTGACTTACATCAGAATGAGAGACCAAATTTTCAAGTTTATCTGACACAATTGGCAGCACATATTGAAGCTTTTCCACAAATTAAAGTCATGTTGATTTAGGTGGACTTGACTTTCTTTGATGTCTTTTTTGAAATAAATTCATATTCTCACAAAAGCAATTGGACCTGTTTTCAAGTTCAGTTGACCAACATTTCATTTGGTTGGATTGTGATGGAAGCCAGGAATGCAAAAATTGGTTAAAAGGATGATAAATATCTTGAACAAAGCAAAGATATCTCGACACTTAAATATATGTATAATTTTATTCATTTATTAAAAACAAAATTCTTCAACCTAATCTGATTTCTGCATTTTTGACTTCCATTGCATTCCAACCAGCTGAATGGATCATAAAAATGTGTCCATTTGCTACTGTCAGAGTTTGATTTCATCAGGATAAAGACGGAAAAGTTAAGTATAATCAGTTAGATTTAAATCTGTGGAAGAGTGTTAATATAGGCAGCCAAGTGTGTGAGATGTTCCTAAAAATTTGACCTCTTGTTCTCCTTTCAGTCAACTTGGGAACACACTACCAGACCTGCCAACCCTTATTTTGCTTTAAGTCTTATGAAAATTAACCTTAAAATACAGACTTACGGCATTAAAGCAAATACTATGGAAATATGATCATTGCTGAAGAATCGGGATAATTGGTTCATCTTTGTTTGATTTGGATTCGGGTTTCCTATTAGAATTAGTGAAATTAGTCAGGGAACCAGACTAACTTTACAGCAGCACTTGGATGCTTTAAACTGCATCTATCTGTTCATGCGAAGCATTGGCATAATCAAACTGTTGATTATAGAATTGTTAAAAATGGTGTCCAGTAAGTGATTCATGTTTAAGACGAAAGGGAAACTAAGACTCTTGAAAAGTGTTTATAATCAACACAGAAGAATAAAAAGGAATATTCAGATTATTGTGAATAAAATCTGGAAGGTACACAGTTATGTTTGTTGGACCTTGCGTGCCAGTTTGATGTCTTATGGCAGGAGATATGATTGCCATCATCATGTGAAATGGAAAAAGAATTTCCAAGAATTATGTCAAGTTGAGAGATAGCAACAAGCCATTGAGCTGCATAGGGTTTTGAAATAAAAGTTTGTGCAACTGTACTAGTGGTAAATAAAGTTTACGCGTACTTTACAAACTTTTCAGTTGAACATAATGTTTATCGTTGCTTTATGTTTCGAATACCGAACTTTTAATTACTTTTTCCAGCTTTACAATAGCAGTTTATGATATTTTGTTACACCTTACTGAAAACTGGTCAAACTTACAGAAAAAATCAGCTGCCTTACTGAGATGGGCTCTTCAGGGTTGGCAGGTCTGCACTACACAAGGCCATTATTTAGGCAGTAAGACAAAGCACCAAAATAAAAATATCATGTGATACATCTTGCATTGCAGGACTAATACTTGCCTATATGTCGGGTCCAACCGCAGATGAGGCCCTGGGTGTCAGAGTGGTCTAAGGCACTTACCTTTACAGATCACTGACATCTGTCTGCATGGGATCAAGACTTGGGCTCAGCCATTATGGATATGAAAGAAAGCTTGTTAGTACTTTCCCATGGGTTGGTGGTTTTTCAGGGGTTTTCCTGGGTTCTTTCTCAACTAAATATACTATCTGCCTTGTATAGTCCATCATACGGTTTATGTTGTTTGTTCTCTTTATTATTTCGACGAACTGCATAGGCCCAGATCTGCTGGTGCATTATGCAACAGGAGATAAGGAGCTATGCAGTTTGCAGTTGGACTGATGCCAATGTTAAATGTTTTCTATTCTTTTATGTATGTCTTTTCTAGATAAATAAATGGTGGGATTGACAAAAATGGGGTCTCTTGTTATTAATATTGTGCATTTCTTACTCAGATCTAGATAGGGGTACAAGTCTCAGAGTGTCTGGGAGAAATGTAGGTTTCTCATTCTTTCATGGATGCGGAACATGCTATGTTAAAGGCTAAAAAGGCTTTCTTCCAATAACATTATCATTTATCCCACTGAAATATCACAGGCAAAAGAGGTTAGTAGTGTTCCTGGCAAAACCAAATTTCATACACAGTCCTCCTGCTTCAGATTCTGTACCTTTCCATTGTCTTTGTAATTTTCAGTGAAGCACTGGAAAGCACACAAGAAGAATTGTCAAGCACACGAGAAGAATTATCAAGTACACAATCCCATGCCACACAGATGTTAACGCAACAACAAGCAGAGATCACATGCTCAACAGGCGGTATAGCAGAACTATTGGAGAAAATGACCATGCTGCTATCCAACCTTCAGAGGAGGTCGGGACTCAAGGTAAATTCTTGATGCACAACATATTGAAGTGGAGAAGAGTTTGATTTAAAGTCTTTCCTGTGTTTTGGCAAATGTTTGCATGTAGCAAGCTGTGGATGATGATTATTACTGTATAAAAAAATTGCAATTTTAATAGCAGCAATACAACACTTGCTGCTATTGCATTGCTTTCCTATTTTGAGACTTTTAGTCCCAAGTCCACACTAATTAGTCACTTTTGGTCCAATTAGTATTGGCCAGAATTGTAAAGAACATGATCCCAGTCTGACTCCTTAGTAACAGCCAATATACAGAATACCATCCTTTCTCTTCAGTTACCTTCTCCAGTCACCTTAATATCAGAGATATAAGCTTACTACCTCCCCAACTCATCCCTCCAGAAACACCCTCTTTTCTGTCTGTATGATATAGACAAAGTGCAATAACCCATGTCCATTTCCCTTCCCTTGCAGCCGCCAGGTATTGCTGTATTTAAGCTTTTGCTGTTGATCACTAAACTTAGTGCAGAGAAATTATTGTTTCTTTTTGCCAATATTTATGTGATTTTGTTGCATTTGCGAACTTTTCAATTTCAGATCACATCTTTCAACTTAATATTGTTGTTGCATATTGTGCTTTATGTTAGTTGTGCTTTCTATGTCTTCTCACACACACTTTTAGTAACAATTGTTGTTTTCGAGACACTAACATGTTTTTGTGATTAGTTTATTAACTTCAAGCTGCTTTTGTCATTCAGAATCTAAAAGAATGATGACTAAAGGTTCCAAATGCAAAAATGTGGAAGCTAATGAGGACAACCATGACTTGTACCTCACTTGCACTTAGTGCACCTCTTCAGTCTTGAGTATCCATACTTGAACTGCTCAGTGGTGATTTTAGTAGAAAATGCCATCAACTATGATAACCTCAGTGGAACTGGATGAGCCAAGTGCTGAAGTTTCGCCATCAGTATCATTGCCTAGATCATTGCTGGAGCTGCAGGTGGTGACAGTGCAATTTCTCAATTCAGAGCAAAGGTTGCCCCAAGGCCTGTTGCATCCCTCAATTATAAATAATAATAGTATAGGGGAGTGTTTCCCCTTTTTCTTGGCAGCCCTTTTGGTGTAAATCCCCTCCCCCCACTGCCCAAACATGATTTTCATGCCTGGAAATCAGACACATGGGGTTCATTGTGGATACAATACCATCCTATCTTCCAACAAAGCTGTCCAGCTCTAGTCACACATTCTGCCATCCAACCGTAGATCATTCCAGTCCATGGAGTCGTAATTATTGAACCATGTGGGGATCTTAGTGACAGATCCTTCCATCTTTCCATCTTTCCACACATAGGCACAGTTGGTGCCAGAACACCACAGGGTCTTTATTGATTGGTCTTTCTGCTTTACCACTAATATAGCTATGCTGGTAATTGAACCAAATGGGGATCTCAGTGAGTGATCCATCCATTTCTCCACTCCTGTGGCACAGCTAGTAAGAGGGTCTTAATAAAAGATCATTACTTCAGTGGTACAGCCATTTAAAAAACTGAACCCTCTGTACAGTCATTTACACAGTCCAAACCAGTACCTTCACCAACAAGTCTGTCCCATGGATACACCTTCTTCTTTGTTTATGGCCTACCCATTGGGTTGGTACTGGGACTCGTATAATGAAGACAATGTTGCCTTTAAAATGCCAATAGGCATGTTCTATTCAGACAAAGAGGTAGATCAGGATATCCCATATAGTGAGCATGTAGATCCTCCTGATCTATCCTACTCCAACCCAACAGTGGAGAGGGCAGGGTTTAGTTTGAAGGCTGCAATGGAGATTTATTTAGTGTTGCCGGCCTATGGATGCCATCCAGCCACTATAACCATGCAGGTCTATAAGGTCCTTTTCGTCCTGTTGCCGGGCTTCATGATTGCCAGCGGCATGTGGGGGTCAGAGGATATGTCTCGCCACATCAACCTTATCAAAATAAAGGCTACAATCAATGCCTTTCATTTCTGGAGAGATCAGGAGTTTGCTAGACAGATGTGTCTTTCTGTTTTTTCCCTCACTGGTAGCAGTGATCTCAGCATTGAGATTTTGTGTTGAATTTTTAAAACTGTATTGAGTTTATAGTAGGTTCTGTTTTCTACTTGTGTTATGGCACAGTGTTAATGCATGCCTGAAATCTGTGCCATGAGGTGTTCAGTTTCCTGGCTTGCCTTCTTTTGCATACATTTAGACAGTATGTTACTGTTACAACTCTAGGTCTTAAAATATGTAACAGAAAGAAAGTGAAACCTACAATTTAGGTAATATCAATAAGTAATTTATTTCTCTAATAAAGTAAAAATTCAAGAGATACAGTATTGTAAAATAAATTCCAAAGAATCCTAAATATCCTATCACAAGTCCAGAAATATAGAATGTTCTGAATGAATTCCAGTAGTCTTGAATGTCCTGATAATAACACAATGATGCAACTCAGGATTTCTTTGAATGAATTCACAAAAAATAATATTAAGTCCAAAAGTCAGTGAGCACTACTTCAGTAATTCCAGTGAATATTGTAAGTCAATAATTCCTCTTAAATTATATCTGATGTTGGCATCTCAACTATCAGCTCGAATCATGGATTTCCACAGACTAATATAGAACAAGAAGTATTTATTTATCAAATCCATATTTATGCACATTTTCACTTTACCTGCATCATAAAATAATATGAAGCACTCCAGTCTAATTATAATTATGACTGGTCTTTAACTCAAATGCTATGTAAATATTCTGTTTACAACATTCAGTCATGGAAAAACATTAGCTATGTAAACATTGTTTTCAACTTACAAGCATGGACAAAACTTAAACATACAGTATAAATTAAATATACATAACTGTTACATTAATATGATTTTAATATTTTGCGAATAGAATCATTTTTCTTGCCTTGTATCAAATTAGGTGTAAAGACTTTAAGACATCTGATCACAGAATGCAAAATCAGTTGTATTTTCAATGTTCTTGTGAAGTTTCTGCATTTATGATATCTTGATTGTGAATACTGTATTTTCTGGCCAATAAGTTGATGAGGGGTAAAAGTCGAATTCAGTAATAATGTAAACATCCCCCCCCCCCCTTCATCACTGCTCCAATTATTCTAGTGGTTAGAGCATCAGCCTCAGATGCTGGAGGTCATGGGTTCTAATCCTGGCCAAATCATACCAAAGACTTATAAAAATGGTACTAGCAGCTACCTTGCTAGGCACTCAGCATTAAAAGGTTAGTGTTAGAACTGGTTGGCCTGGTGTCAGGATAATGTGACTGTGTGGAACATGATGCTGTATGTCTGCAGCATGATGCCTTAGTGCTTGACATCACTATAAACTGCGACATTGCATACATCATAGCGATATCACTGAAAATTCTTTAAAGCTACTTTAAATCCAAATCACACACACACACACACACACAAGTCGAAGTGGAGTATAATAAAAAACTAGATCAACACCTTTTTGTTTTTGTTTTTTGCTAGTAACTTCTGGTTCTATGAATACTAATGGTACTACTATGCTATTCCAGATTAATTGGGAAACTACAGTCACTGAAGCTAACATGCTTTTTCCCTTATTTTTCTTTGGATGGGTGAGGGGAGGTTTCAGGGCAATTGTTATCTGTATTGTTCAATTACCTTATGATTGTGATCTTTCTCATGTACAATGGCGATACTATATTCCATTATTAATTGACATTCTGAATAAACAGTTCATTCTAGTTTTAAGTATGATATCCATTGTCACAAGAATCACATTGTTATGCAGTGTAATTTACATGGTAATTAAATATGCATAGGACTTTGGCTAGGTCATTCTAGCTGATACCTGTTTGAGGGCAAGATTTGACAGACAAGGTCAAATTAATTAGGCTACCAATAGGGAAATGATCTACCAGTAGGGAATGAGAAATATAAAGAAAATTAATGATAGTGACAACAAAACATTGAAAAGTCACACACAATGAGAAAATTAAAATACTTCTGTAAATTTTTAAAACTATATCATTGAAATACTATAACAAATTTACATGAAAAAGAGAGAGGACTTCATTTGTTGTGGTTCATAATCCACTTGAGATTTTAAAACTGATAATTGATTAGTGATAGAGATCTAAGATGTTACTGGCATTGCAAAGTTATTATCAGGGTTTAAACAGTTAACTAGTTTGGATTGTTGTCAGAAAGGGATCTGAGGGGTTACTGGGATTGCAAAGCCATTATCAGGGTTTAAACAGTTAACTGGCATGGATTGTTATCAAAAACCAAAGACGAATCCATCATTTATAGTCAAAGAGAGATGCCAGAAGAGCAGCTTTTTTGAGAATGAATATGGGTAGTGTGTTGACATCACATTTTGCTTTACACTGACATGAAAAACTAAAAACAGATCATTGATGATCCACAAGTAGTCTATCTCTGTTCTGAATTTTAATGGGTATTCTTTAGTGAATATGTGGCAGTATTATGAATATGTGATAATTATGTGCTTAATCTATGGTATTTTATAAACATTTATTGAGCCTTTGAGTTGTTAATATCGATTACATCCTTTTTTAGGATAGTTATATCAGTGCAAAAGATGTACCAGTAATGGCTTGAACACACCAAATAAATTACTGGTAAATCAAATATCAACGGACCTATGGCTAAAATTAATCTGGAAGATGAGTTATGTTATTAAAAAGTGGATGAATAAGCTAAAATCTATTATTTTTTTTTGCTTTGTTTAGGAACAAATGTTATGCTTGCATAAGTACAGTACACGAAAAAGTGAAGATTTTAAGTGTGCTACACAGCCCATGAATTGTTAACTCTTTAATTGGTTTCTTTTATTTAATGTTGGAAAAATCAGAGAATACAAGCACATACAAATGCATACAAAATAATGAAAAAATTATAACATGACAGAACTACATTAGTTACAACAATTTAGTAATGTATTAATTGAACAAGAATTTGTAGTTATGTGACATTTTTTGATTTTGCTGATTACATCTCATAATCATGGTGTTACTGGCACTTGAAGTAACTTTAATGACATAATTGATCTTTAAGTTGATTCCAAGTATAAATAAGGCCCAGACTTCGAAGTCAAAAAGCATCAACAGTACTGTATATACTTGCATATAAGTAAGGTCCAACTGCAGACAATATAGGCCCTGATCTACCATTGCATAATATCAGCAGATCAGGGTTTGATGTTCTACTGATTAGTTCTAACAATCTGCACATACCCAGGTTTACTGGTGCATTATGTAAGGGTAAATCTGGGTCTTTGCAGTTTGCAATTGGATTCGACTTTACACTAGGGTATTTTGTATATGAATAAATGATGCTTTTTTTCCACATAAGTTATAGTTTAGGGATCTTGGATATTCTGTTAATTTCTTTTCTTCAGAACTTGTATTGTAAATAATATTGCAGATATTTCATTTAACATGTTACAGTCCTTTTTTAAAGGAGTTTCCTTTAAAGGCAGAAGAAATGGTAGAGGCATGATGTAATTCCCTGTCTGTCTGTCATATCGAGGAGTCTGTAATTACTGTGCCTATCTGTTTACATGCCCATGAATGCCCATCTGTGTCATTCTGAGACATCTCTAATTGCTATGCCTGTCTGTGTGTCATATTGAGACATCTCTAGTTGCTATGCTTGTCTGTATATATGCACATGAATACCCATCTGTCATATTGAGACATCTGTAGTTGCTATGCCTGTCTGTGTTCATGCCCATAAATGTCCACCTGTGTCATATTGAGATATCTCTAGTTGCTGTGCCTGTCTGTATTCATGCCCACGAATACCCGTCTGTGTCATAATGAGACATCTCTAGTTGCTATGCCTGACTGTGTGTCATATTGAGACATCTCTAGTTGCTATGCCTGTCTATATATATGCACATGAATGCCCATCTGTCATAGAGACATCTGTAGTTGCTATGCCTGTCTTTGTTCATGCCCTTGAATGTCCATGTATGTCATATTGACACATATCTAGTTACTATGTCTGTATACATGCCCATGAATGCCCATCTATGTCATATTGACACATATCTAGTTACTATGTCTGTTTGTATACATGCCCATGAGTACCCATCTATGTCATATTGAGACATTTTTAGTTACTATGCATATCTGTGTACATGCCGATGAAGACACATCAATGTCATATTGGGACATCTATAGTTACTATGCCTATGTTCATGCCCTTGAATGTCCATCTATGTCATATTGACACATATCTAGTTACTATGTCTGTATACATGCCCATGAAGACACATCAATGTCATATTGGGACATCTATAGTTACTATGCCTATGTTTATGCCCTTGAATGTCCATATATGCCATCTTGACACGTATCTAGTTACTATGTCTGTTTGTATACATGTCCATGAGTGCTCATCTATGTTATATTGACATTTCTAGTTACTATGGCTATCTGTATACATGCCAATGAATGCTCTTCTGTCATAATGGTTTAGATATTTCATATGTATGAATAATGATTCAGTTACTATAAATTTCCACATTTTAGAATGAAACATTTTTTTTTCAGTTATATTTAGCTATGTACAGTATCACATTTATATGCCCCAACTATGAATATGTATGTGGAATATAACATTAGGCATGTTCAGTCTGAAATAAATGGTTTCTACCTAGATGATAATAATATATATTATGTGCTAAATATTTTTGACATATTTTCAGAATGAGAGTTTTGAGTCCAGAGAACTGGAGACTAGTGCAGACAAAAGAACAGCCAATTCTCTAGTGTGCCAAGTACTGATGGCTGCTAAAAATGACACCTCTGCAACTGCTGACTCTAACAGCAACTCTCCAGATGCTGACCAGTCATTATCCACAGATTCTGCAACTCGTGGGCTAGACTCAAACTCTGTGCTTAGAAGTGCACTTTCTACCAGTGACTATGACTTTGAAATTAACATGTCATCAAATGGATCCTCTGTACTCAGTCCAGGTGCATTTAGTAGAGACAGATTAGGTTTTTCACAGAATAGCGCCTTTGCACCAATCAAATCAAAATCAGGAGGAAGAACTCGTACAGAAAGTTATCTAGCAAAGGAGGTAAATCAGAATCAAGCAAGGGAGGTAACTCCATCCAAAGCAGAAGACAATTCGAATGAGATTTCTTGTGAAACTGAAGGCTCAAAGCAAGATGAAGATTTGGAGGAGCATGCAGGCCAGGATGTGGAAAATACACCTCTGATGTCACAACTCAGGCAGATGTCAGATGCCTTGGAGCAGATTATTCACCTAGCAAATCTGATCGATAAGGCTTCCAGGATGTCTTTGGGAGAAATGAAGAGGGAGAAGTAGGTGACAGTGTTGTGTGTCCTTTTGTTTATCATTTACAATTTATGCATCAGTTGGTTGCTGCATATAGTTGCCATGTTTTCAATAGTCAGACAGTCATTATCATGTATTTCTTATATTGTTAATCAGTCTCTTTCTCTACCGTCCCACCCATGTTGGCTACGGGGGTGGGGGTGTAGAAGAGGCCCATTGCACCCCCCTGTATCTCATAAGGTGACTAAGGGCGACAACCTTTTTGCCTTGCTATGTGTCCCATGATGATATTCCAGCAGAGGAGGTGTTGAACTTTTTAAAAGAGTTTAGTTTATATAAAAAAAATTGGCATGATATTTTATGATTGTACCTCTTTTTGCTTTTTTTTTCTTTGTTTTGTGCATCTTTTGGAATAGCTGAACTTATTCTCTCTCTCTCTCTCTCTCTCTCTCTCTCTCTCTCTCTCTCTTGTTTACTGTATTGACTCAATAGAATGAGAAGGCATAAAAAAATCAAATGTTTTCAACAGAAAAAAAGTGAAGTGATTCTATTGTTGGATTTTGTTTTTGTTTAGGAAGCACAATGCTGTGTTGCATCTTGAAAGTGCAGTGTTCTTTTACTAGTTTTGGTGCTATGTGTTTCTCCAGATTGTTTTTTTATTTGATCCAAAATTATAAATCTTGCCAGCTTAGATAGTAGAACTGATGACCCGAAAGAGTCTGTGTCTGAATATTTTGGTGATAATTGAATTTGCAACTAAAACTTCCTTATACCTGTGATTATCCTTGAAGTTAAGCGTAATGAAGAGTTGAATACAAGATTAAATGCTGAGAAAGTTGCAAAGAGTTGTCTTCTATATTGTAGTTATTGTCATAACTTGATAGTTGATGATTTAATTAAGAGATTATAATGCTGGTGAGATTATAATGATAATAACTAAATGATAATGATGATAACTATGAGGATGTGAATCTTGAGGTTTTTTTTTGTAGAATACATTATGCATTACATTTTGATTTAACTACTTTTCTAATCTAGCCCTCCTGCAAAGATGAAAAACATTAATTATTATTATTATTGCATTAATCTTTTCTGTCAATGAACTATAAATAAGTATCTGGGAATTAACTCTTCCAAAAGTATAATAATTACATCCCATTTTCACTGCCAGGTTCTTATATACTGGATGTTCTTCAATTTAAGATTTTGCTTTATACAATTAACATCATAATATCTATATATGTCAAAATGATGTGCTTCCTGATACCAAGGAAGTCCCATATGTTTGTTCTTAGTCTTTATGGGTGTATGTGTGTGACTTGGATTTTTAATATAGCTTTATCAATTTTTCAGTCATATTGTTACAATGTCTGCAGTGTGGCAGTTTATAGTGATGTCTAACACTGGGGCATCATGCTGCAGTCATGTAGCATGATGTCCTACCCAGTCATATTATCCTGACACCAGGCCGACCAGTCCTAACACTAACCTCTTACTGTTAAATGCCAAGCGAGACATCTGTTAGTACCATTTTTATAAGTCTTTGGTATGACTCGGCTAGGGTGGAACCCATGACCTCCTGCATCCAAAGCGGATGCTCTAACCACTTAGGCCACCAGAGTGGTCTATTTAATCTTTAGGCTTAATAGTAATCACATGTCACAAGCAATTATTCCTTGCTGGTGCTGTCATTAGGAGTTTGGTTTTATCCTTCACATCTGGACCCATATCATAATATCCTCCAAGGGGTAATAAAGGCAGAGGATGGATACTCATGACTTTTTTCTTCCTCTTAACTATTCACCCAATGGTAATGTGATGGATAATTTGTTTGTTGTAGAAAGGAAATTAAAAAAAAATATATTTCGCCAAGAATAATTGCATGATCATGTTACAGTAAAGCCATCCCACAACTCCATACAGCTGTGAGCATCCTTATTGATATATCTCTCAAGCTTAATCTGGAAAACATCTGATACATGGGAAGCCACTTTGTGGTGACAAGGGGAATTAAATTTAATAGTATCTTGGAAGAGTTATTTCCCATAAGTACATTTTTGGGCTGGATCCTGGAGGTAGCAGAAATTTCTGAGAGAAAAATAATTATTATAAAAGTGTTACTTTAGGCCAGTTTCAGATTTTTAAAAATAGTTTTTCAGAATATTAAAACTTAATTTGTTCACAAATGAAGTTTTTGTTTTGGGGTTGGTATTCACAAGTTTTGTTATTGTTGTGAAAGGCATTCTCATCCCTGAATTATATCACGATGATGATCGTATTTTCATCAGTTTTATCATAATAATCATCATCAAACTGGAATCTTTGAGACTTCGTGTAATACAGCAATGGTTTTGTTTTCATTATCATAGTGAGCACCAAGTTTCTCATTGCTTGTTGTGTTGTTGATATTGGTGATTGTGTTATAATTAAAGTAACATTTAGTTTTGACTGCTTCTTTGGCCTAAGTTTTTAGAGCATCTGCCTTGGATGTGGGAGGTTCAAAACTCAGCTGAGTCATACCAGAGACTTATAAAAATGGTACTAGCAGCTGCTTCACTTGGCGCTCAGCATTAAGAGTTTAGTGTTAGGACTGCTCGGCCTGGTGTAAGGATGACGTGACTGGATGGACCATGATGCTATATGTCTGCGGCATGATATCCTAGTGCTAGACGTCATTATAAATTGCCACACTGCAGAAATAGTAGCAATATGACTCAAACTGTTGAAACTATGTAAAAAAATCCACACATTTATTTGTCTACATTCTTAACAGTGAAGACTTAAACTGCCAGCTTGTTCACAAAGAATATGCAGAGATGAGACTAAAGGCTGAGCTGGAGTTGAAAGAAAATGAATTGAAAACTGCACAAGTTAGAATAGATGAACTTTTCAAGACGATGAGTGATATGGGAGACAAATTTGGACACCTATCCAACCAAGAGTCAGAGGTCAAGGTAAGACAAGGAGAAACTATTAATGTTGAAAATGATTTATCTAAAAATGTTTTGTTGGCAAAAATATAAAGGTCTTGGGTCCATAGTTGTTAGACACAAGAAAGATATTTCAGAAAATGATTTTTTGGAGTAAATGCTACATTTAGGTGATCTACAGGGTTGTATTTTATCAAATCATTGAAAAGCTATTACCTATGTTGCTGTAAATAAATGTATTTGAAATTGCTATGTTTTTTTAATGGATTGACAATTAAATGATTAATTTGCTTTTAGGTGTTAAATTTGATGTCCCTGCTTCTATAGTGGAACTCATAAATTTGCACTTGCGCTCTTTCTTAAAGCTATTGCCCTTTTTTGTCATGCAGCTGAATGCCATATCAGACTGACTATTGTGAATGCAGTTGGTATTGCAGTTTTTATGGATGGTCATTTCAACATGGGATTTTTACTAAAGAACATTTTATAGTTTGTCCTGAATGAAACTGGCGACGCTCAGACATCCTATATGAGTGCCACAGTGACTGTCTTGAAAATCTTGTCACTACTTCTCTAGAATTGAATGGTTATATCAATAAGGTGTTTTTCAATGAAAGTTGTCTTATATCTAGTTGTGCTGAAATGAAAATGGTGTCAATCTAACCTCCAATATGGCCACTACAATGGTCATCCAGAAAATCTTAATATTGCTGCTTCTCCTAGATGATTGCTCATGTTAACAATGTGCTTTTACCAATAGAATTCTTGTAATTTATTGTTGGTCCTGAATGAAAATGGTGCTAATTGAATATCCAGTATGGCTACCATGGCAGCTATCTTGAAAATCTTGTTATCATTACTTCTTAAAGCAGAAAGTCATATGAACATGAGGTTTGTACTAGAAGACTTTATGATGTCATGTTGGTCCTGAGGCAAAATGGTGCTGACCTGGCATTCAATATGCCCATCATGGTTGCAGTCTTGAAAATAATGCTATTGCTACTCTTAAATGGAATTCATTTTGATATTGGGTTTTTATCCAAGATCTTATCGTCAGGGGTCAAGCTAGACTTGAATTTTAGGGAGAAGTGACTTCTCCTTTTTGACAGAACAGGGAGAAGTGAGAGTTCAACAGGGAGAAGTGGACACAAACAAAGAAATGCTGTGTGTGTGCGTGTGTGTGTGTGTGCGTGCGTGCGTGCGTGCATGCGTGCGTCTGTTTTCTTTTATACCCTTTATTTCCCGGTATTCATATTTGCATTTTAGCAATACTTTATTTTTTCTAACTTATTTTAGCCATATGACTTCAAAATAGAATACTAGAAACAACATTGTAACAAATTTTAACTGAGTAACCAGATTACCTTATTGTAAATGCAAGTTTATAAAAATGCTTACTCAACTACCCTTAATCAATTTTTTCTAAATACTTTAATAAAGTTCACAATAATGGCACTTTCAAAGATTTCTAAAATCATTTGAAACAACCCCTGTACCATGTACATGAGGGCAAATGCACATGTGTGTTCAGATCATACTGTTTGCCCTAATTTCTTTATGCGAATAAAACATTACCGTAACTATTCATATATAACACTAAAATGAATAAAATTACAGACATTGCTCCTTTATAGTCGGTATATAAACTACACCCTTCATTCCAACCGAATCTACACAGTGCATCTGTTTTTAGAAGGAGTTATTTTCGTAATGTTACCGCTCACTTTATATAGCTTCATTTCAACAGTCCATTGATAGGATTGCAAATTTTTGGTTTTTCTTATTTGTCTATATACTTGTATTAAATTTAGGCATTGGCTAGATAGAAAAAGTTGTGCTTCTTTTTTCTGTATATTCACAAATACGAGTCAAGTCAGAAAACAACTTTGAGCATATGGCGCTTCTCGCGAATTCCACAACATAGCATTGTCCCATACGTTTCTGACCTACATAATTTTAAAGTTAAATCTCAAATAACATAATGCCTTGGCTTTGCTTTCTATGAATTGTATTTTTTCTGAATATATTTGCACGATGATTTACGAAAACAATTAAGTAAACTTTAAACTGGTACTTCCACACACAGCGATGTATTTCCCTGTTACTGGTTTACTTACAGTTTCAAACTAATTTTATGACAAAATAGTCTACAAGAGGCAGTTAAAATATCCAGATCACCGATTCTGTTCTTAAAACACAAAATTGCTATTTACATAATATTGTTAAAGTTTCGAAACACAAGTTTATATGTTTTTATCATTAAGGATAACATGCGGAAATCAGGCAGTGATAGTTGCTAACCGACTCCGGAAGGGTTAATGGTCAATCAGCTATCAAAACACATGCCTGTGAATGTGCATGAGTTTGTTTGTCAACGTAATTGACAACAAAACTAGGCCTAGCTACTGATGGCTTGATGAATACATTTCGCTACAACACAACACTGGAACTAACCTGGCTAAGGCGAGGGGGCATCTCAAAAAGATATGGTCAGTCAATGTATCTCGAAAAAAAAATCACAGGGCAAAGTCGTTTTCACTTTCCTAGCAGAAGAACGTGAAGTTTGCATATTTTAGGCGACTTTGTTGCCCACTTTGCTTGGTAGCGTGACCCCGGATCGTGTCTAGTAGCTCCTAAATGAAAATGATACAGATTGACCCGTAGTATAGTCATCATGGTGGCCATCTTGAAAATATAGTTATCCATAACAACATGGTGTTTTCATCAAAAGACTTATGATACCAAGTTGGTCCTAAATGAAAATGGTGCCAGTAATGTATCCAACACGACAGCCATCATAGAAATCTTGTTGCCACTACCCCCCAACCTCCATCTCCCTATAAATGGTTATGTTGCGATCAGGTTTCACTAAAAGACTACTAATGATCTCTTCTTGGTCCTAAATGAAAATGGTGCCAATCTGATATTCAGTATGTCCATCACAGTAGCTAATTTAAAAATCTTGTTCTGACTGAAGAATATCAGAGATGGTTTTGGCATTCAAGAGTTAAAAGGTAGATATTGTCTTAACTTGAATTCCTGAATTTGTTTGGCCCCAAAGTGTCTGTTCCTTTTGATTGACATTTGTTATGGATTGCTATGAAACTTTGTACATATTATGATCATTATGTAACGATGTAGCTATTGACTATGCTTGTGACTTTTGACTTTTATAAGAGTTATTGCCCTTTTGACTTTCAGCTGGATGCAAATTTTGTGAATGCAGCTGTTTTGCAGTTTTTATTGATTTACTATTAAACTTAGTATATAATGGTCATCATATGAAGCATATTGACAAATCCTAGTACTCGATCTATTTGACAAGAGTTATGGCTTTTTTTAAAACCTTTCGACTGCTTTCCATCAGGGAGTAGAGATGTATTTCAGGAGAAACAAGGATATATTTATGTGAGCAAATTGCTCAACATTCATCTAGTTTCATTACTGGAGGTAAATATTACAAGGATGAAATTCCAATCCTTCCATTTTAGCTGTTTTATTCTCCCACCATAAGGCAGTGTGTATTATGATGTGACGATGTCTGTCTTCCATCCATCCATCCTTTCCTTATTTTGTTCCTGCAGAATAACTTAAGTTCTCCATTGAGTAAAATGTTATCAGATTCACACATTGGAATTAAATCAGAGTGCATATTCTACCCTTAACAAGCCCCCAAGTTCATCATCACTTAATATTTGGGATGCATCAGTTTTCAAAATAAGTTTTGCCTTTTTCTGTCTATTTGTTGTCAGTCTAGAACATGTTGCAACGGAAACAACTGTGTTTCCTACACAGGTACATGATGTAAACTTAAATGGGTAAGTATTATCAAAATATTGTGTTACTGTTTTGCACTTGGTTTCTTAATGGTGTTTGCATTTACAATGAAAATTTCATTAGTTTAGCTGACATTTTGGTGTGATGAAATTTTCTTTTTCAGTGAGCAATCATACATCGTTATGTTTCAGATGAGACATTAACAGACAGAGAATGAAAAATGTTTTAATCTGATTAGGGATTGTTACAGTTGTCCCATGTCACCAGTATTTTCAGAACTGAAGATTTATTGATGCATTGTCATGCCAAAGGGAAGATGCTAGTGGATATTTTATGTGATTACTTTTCACAAGAAAAATGTTGTCACCTTACATTCAGAATGAGTATTTTAAGTGTCTAATCTGATTCCCACCAACTTTCATAACAATCCATGCTCTTCTAATGAGGCAACAGCTGATTGGTCAAAATCTAGTTGGGGTAATGACCTAGATTTGTGCCAGTTCTTTTGGCCAGTGAGCAGTCTTTTTTATGGTGCCTGTGTGTAGCTCTTTTAAATGGAGGCTTGACCAAAATGGATTATTTAGTAAAATCATTGGTGGAAATTGAAATTGTTGGAATTCTTCTTTCAGGTCCTAATTACTGACATATTTCTTGTGAAAAGTAATTACATAAGGCTGTGCAGTATTGAAAAATAATGATCTGCACCAAGCGTAACAATAATCAGATAAAGATGATACAATGTTAATACTCACCATCTCTTAACTTCTCCCATATCCAACCATATGTGAAAGCTCATTAGAGGGAAAATAGTGACACCTAGATTACTGAAATGTTGCACTTTAAACACAAATGCCACTCAGAAATCAAGGGTTTTGTGTGCAGCTGCAATTTCTCAAGTCACAAACCTTGTCTCATTAAATGCCTATCCAAGAAACCATGGTTTTGACACATTTTAGCATCAAGCTTGCATTAGGCACTGATGGTTCTTTTGTAAATGCATAGGCAGTATAGTGGAGAAATGCGTTGAATATAATGAGGCAGGGATGAGTAACTCTTGACTCGCTCATCCCAGGGATAATTACCAAGGAACTTTTTTCCTTGACCCTGATGGGAGCTAAGTTCATTTCCCAAGGTCACACTGAGGCAGCTGAGCTGAGCTGATTTGGACAGGTATTGAACCTCTGATCCTTGGATCATGAACCCAACACTCTACCAACTGAGCTCTCTACAATTTCCACAAAACTACTTAAGTTCATTACCACATGCCTTCGACTAAACTTTATAGAAACCTTGGACAATTGACTATTCGATGTAGATCAAAGGTTAGAATCAGAGAAATTCAAGAAGGACAACAGTTTCCACAAACTAGCTAGAGTTCTCTGCTGCAAACCATGACCCAACTTTGTGGATGGATTGCATTTAAGACAAAAAAGACATATATAAATTTGGGATCAGTATATAAAACTTAAAGGTCACCAAGGCTGAAGTAAGGAAAATGGTTTCCACAAATTAACTGGAGTTGTGTGTCTGATAATCTGATACCATGACCAAATTTTGTGGATGGCTTGCATGAAAGACTTGGGAGAAACCTTGATTTTGAATCGAAAAGGTCATGTATCTGGCTAATAAAAAGCTGCAACACCCTATCTTCTAATCTACTTCATCACTGTCTGGAACCCATCGACATGCACTTAGTTTTACATTCATTAATTATCATTTTTTAAAACTGGATTTAATAAAGAATTTTATTGGAAGTGTGTTGGGTAGTATCATCTGCAAAAAGATCTGATTGATCTGCACTTGAAATAACAAAGAAGGCTGTTGAGTTTGGGGTCAAAAGGTCAGAGATCAAGGTTACTCACTGAAAGAAGAATTATGGTTTCCACACAAAACAATCAGTTTTCTACATAGAACTATTAGACATGGGGCAGGCATATAATGTACCATTCACAATACTCTAATTTAGCAAATGTTAATTTGTGTTTATTTCTTGGTGATCTGATCAGCTCCTGCATGAAGAAGTAATACGGCTGAAAAGCAAGCTGCATGGTGTGGAGGGAGAGAAAGAGATGTTGGATGATCAACTAAAGGAACTGTTGGACAAAATAGAAAGCCAGCAGACAGCATCATCATCTTGTATTCTTGACCCACGCAGTGAAAAGGAAGTGATTGCTTTGAAGAAGAAGGTAAAGAGTTTGATCCAATAAAATTTTTCTAAACAAGAAACTGACTGGATCAAAACTTTTAGAAGTTTTATTTCAATCAATTCAATGCACATAGAGAATGAACACAAGTGTTCTTATAAAGAATATTTTGCTTTACCCATTTATCTACTGTTATTCCATCTTTGTCGTATAACCATTGCAACTTTTTAATAACAAATTCAGCCCCATATGCACATGAAAAGTCTCTTTAAAGTGGTTGGTTTTACAGTATTGGATGATGGAAAGACTGGTTTGACATCTGATTGATGCTTACACATTATTCAATAAATTTGATAAATTTTGAACTTAAATAAAAAATATGTTTGAGATAAAGTTGATCAGACAGCAATGCTGACTTTGCATTTCTCAATATTTTGTTGGGAAGTATTCTTATAATTTTATGCCACAGTGTTATATGGTCTGATGTAAAAATATTTGTAAACACAAAGGTAATGTCATAATTGTTTTGTTGTTTATGCTGGACTTTATTAAGGTTATAGAGGATTTAATTTGTAATCTTGATTGTGTGGTTATTTTCCCTCCCGTTTTTCAGGATATAATGCAAATTTTACTTCTTTGTAAACTTTTAAGTCCTAATAGACTTTATATATTCTGTATAGGGAACTGACATGGCTGCCCCCAGGTCCATCGATTTGAGTAGATCACAAATTGTTTCCACTTGTTAACTTTGAAAGGAGTTTATGGATTGAAAATTTTTATGGTACGAGACTTGCTATCCGAAAAACTTACTGTACATACTTGTGTACATGTTGTCCAGCTGCAAACAACATAGACCCTGATTTGTCATCATATAATGCACCAGCAGTTCAGTGTATATGTTGTTTGTTCTATGATTACTCCTTACAAGCTGCATAGACCAGATTTGCAAGTGCTCTATGCAAAGATAGATCTGAGTCAGTGTAGTTTGCATCTGGACTCTACTTGTGAGTTTATATGGTAGGTGAAGTTCAATTTTTCTGTGGAAATGTCATCAATTTAATTGACAGAGAAACAAAGGGAAAATAAAAACTGACCACAGTCTTCTTGTAGTAAGCCATATGCTACATTTGTAACCATCTATTAAATTCTTCAAAAATTGTTCATTGGAAACAAACTTCATGTGTGAATAAGGTGTATATGTTTTCTAAAGGAGACTTGTTTGTAGATTTATGCATGTGTCTTTTCAAGATTCTCTTAGTTATTATTCAAGGACAAAATTTAGTTTTAGGTTTATGTTCATGGATTTATTTTTACAGAAAAAAAAACCACTCAAATTTCCTGACTTTGCGTAGCCTGGGTATACAGAAAAACCCTATTGTTGCCATTTGAAGCAAGAATGGGCATAATTTAGGAGCACGTGTTTGCACTAAGGAAGAAAATAGATTCTAGTAAACTTGAGCACCTTGAAATACCAGTCATACTCGAGAACAGAAGACCAAGTTACTTGCATATATTTATTTGGAATTATAACATTACACAATGTATGGTGACAGTAAGTTTTACACATTGTGATTAAAGTGCCTAATTTTACAGAATCAGCGCCTTAGAGAGCAGTTGACTGAGAAACAGGAATACATCGAAGAAATCGGCAAGAAAGCCTCCAGGCGGGTGAGTTAATCTAGCCTTTCAGCTTCCAAAGCCATGTGCTTGTTGCTTGCACTTGATTTTAATAGAGTTCCAGACACAACAAAAATAGATCTTGGACCTCCAACATCTTATGCATAATGATCAGCCATTTTATATCATCGCTGTATTATGAAGATATCAAGTAACTTCATAAATCCATATTTATTTGATGTAGGAAAGGACATTGGTGTATCATCTCAAAGGAAAAATAAACAACTTCCAATACTGGCCACCTCACCTAAGCATCTGCCTCTTGTAGTGAGAATGTTTAAATATTTCCCATCAGTCCAGTTTATCCCATTTCATTTGGTATCATCTTAGTTCAACAACCTTTCTTAGTTTCTTAGTTGATCAAATGAAGAGTTATTGCACTGTAATTGGATGAAAAAACATATCCCTTGCATTTTCAAATTCATTACGAGAAAAAGGAAATAATTTAAGTACAGTGAAATCTTGAACATGGCTGGTTCAAACACATATATTGTGCAAACATGATTTTAAGTCTGGGCAACATGTATATATTATTCCATGTTGACGCAGACTGCTGATTTCTAAAAGAGGTCTTCTGAAGGTTCAGGTTGTCAAGATTCGTTTAAACCTTGATGGCCATATTATACAGACACACCATATGGCAGTAATGAAAATATCTCAACTTAATTTTGAGTGACAGCTGAATTGGATTTTTAGTGGCTAGTGAACGAGTCAGGACATTAGTCACTACACCAGTGGTTCCCAACATTTTTTGGCCTTGACCTTAAAAAAGAGTTTTTCTGAGCCTCATGACCCTGTTTTCACATTTTGACAAGTTTTGCCACTCTCAAAAAAATTATGTAGAACATCCTCCCATCCCTGATTTGGGTCATGACCTGGAGATTGGGAACCACTGTACTAGATATACATTCAGCAACCCAAAAATATTGTTGTCCACAAAAAAGATTTAAGTGCTGTGTGCTTCTTAAGGATACCAAATTTAGACTGATTATTAAAGTGATGACAGTTATTCCTTGAAAATAATGTTGCCTTACCACAGTAAAGTCAACTGACATAATGTCACACTTGTTTAACTTAATGGGCCTTGATGTAAAGTCATTACTACATTGTACTTGTTATTTGCTTGGATTTCAGATGAATACTATTATACACACATTCTTAGAAAATTCAGGAGCATAGAACCATTTGTTGAAAAAGTTTTAATATGATTACTAATTTGAAGTGCATGAATTCGATCTCTTCAGAAAAAG
This sequence comes from Megalonaias nervosa, assembly GCA_016617855.1. NCBI lineage: Eukaryota > Metazoa > Mollusca > Bivalvia > Unionida > Unionidae > Megalonaias > Megalonaias nervosa. The sequence continues at coordinate 32,381 of JAECUM010002755.1, read as the reverse complement.
ATGCACATCAAAGGATCATTTCGTTGTTAATTTCAGATGAAAGTGTTGGAAGAAAATTGGAAGCAAGCGGAGAAAGAAGTCTTCAGATTTGATGAATTGGTGGAAAACATTAGACAGGTATGGATAAATCCACATCTTGCAGTGTTTTTATCCCCTCTGCAAATAATGCTAGTATGATGATCATGTGTGACTTTTAAAAAACTGGACCCCCCCTCCAAACACACACTCATACATGCACAAAATTCCATATTGCTGACAGTGTCAGCACCACCATTTCCAGTTGAAACTAATACCTAGGGCTGGCAGCCAGTTGGTGTAGGAAAGACAAAAGTTATTTCAGGAAGAGAACATATAAGCAAAGCTCAGTAGAACTGTTTTAAATTGGACAGATATAAATCATATACAAATATTTTATCCATTTTCAAATTAACTCATTATTATTTTGATCAGACAAGAGAAGCACATAAATATTGATTTTCAAATTAAAATTTGGTTCATCCTGTTTTGCAGACACTTGTAAAGAACTTGGATGTGATTGATAAATGTGAACCATTGAGGAGACTTATAAAAATGATTGATGGAGAAGTAGCCATCTCTTCTGAAAAGCAGAATAAGCAGAGCCCCTGATGCCAGTGAAGATGGCAAAGTGATGCAAGTGCAGTTGATAAAGTGGTGAAAAACAAAAATCTAAAGACGACAAATATATCTGATATAGAAGAAAAAAAAATGCATGTATGCACTTCATCAGGATGCCAAGACCATCAGTTTGCTATGTGGCGATGAAATCCAACAGAATAGGGACAAGGAATTTGGAGCACAAAAGTTTAGTGAAACATATGTAGTAGCTGCATGTAATTTAATTGTTTCTTTAATCCTTATTAAACTGTAATATCTGCAATTTATTTGTGGTTTTATTAGCTCTACTGGTCACAGACCAGAAGAGCTTATGGGATGGTCTTTCATCCATTGTCCGTCCGATTGTTGGAACTTCTAATGATGTCTACTTTGTCCTAAATGAAAATGGTGCCAATCTGACATCCAATATATCCAGCACAGCAGCTAATTTGAAAATTGCTGAAGAATATCAGAGTTGGTCTCAGCATTTGGGCATTAATAGGATCAAACTGTTTTATCTTGAATTCCTGAAAATTATTTTCACCCAGTGGAGTATCAAGTCTCTGCGAGGGAATCTTGTTATTTGTGTGGACTACATGGACAAATCTGAGCAGTGACCTGCAGATTCATTGTATGACTGTCAGTCTGGGTCAATCTAGTTTATAGTTTCATGTACAGTATATCCAAATAAATCTGGTATGGTGAAATAAGGACTCATTCTCATTCGTTATCTATCCAGAGCATGTATTCTGATTTTCAGATGAGATTGGTTTCACTAAATATAAAGTGAACATCACTATACACATGAAGTCAATGCAATTTATTGATACTGCTTATTTCAAACATGACCAATGTCCAGTATTGAAGCACTGTATTCAAAATAGACAATTTTTTATGTAATAAAGGACATTTTAGAAGTGGTTTATACTGTATGATAATAAATTTGATACTTTCACATCTTTTAAATGTGTATGTAATATCTCACAGAAGAAATTTTTATTGTTTTTAACATCAGAATGATAATATATTTTCTTGGGAAAACATGCATGCTTCCTGATAGAGTTGATATGGTTAAATAATTTTCTGTTTAGGATCTTCAACATGTAATTGGCCTTGTAGGTTGGGTATATAGGCATTAATTTTAGCCAATTCTGACCCATTCTTGCATATATGTCTATACTGCTATAGCCCTCCAGGCTACAGTGGGTAGTATATTTGGGAGTAAAGTGCTTAAAGTGGCAGATCTGACTCTGTTGGAGCTCTCTCAGGTCTAAGAATTACTGTCATTCTCATCATCTTCCTCACTTCTCAGGAAATTCAAATCTGAAATCTTGTGCATTTTCTGACAGTAAGAAATGCAAATTTTGCTAATCTATTTAGTATACACACAATAAAAACTAGCGAAAATAAAACAAATTTGTTTTTATATTTTCAATTAGGAAAATTGCCATAAAAAAATTGAAATTGTGCCTCATGTTTGATTGACCAGTCAGAATGCAGTATTCTATTTGGTGCAGTGCATGATCATGGCTATCCAGTATGTCGAAGGCCTTTGGCTAGTTAAATTTAGGTAAACAGGCAGGCACTATTCCGTGTTATAGAAGTATTTAGGCTGTGCTGCAAAGACGAAAGCGTTACCTAAAGACTATTTTATTGTGTCAAATCAGAAAGTTTTACTGGATTACATATTTGAATGCGTGGATAAGAATTAAGTTAATATTTCTTTTTCTTATTAAAATGATCCTAACTTTCATTAAAGGTTGGAATTTACTGATTTTGTTACTTGCATGAAAATTACATTTTAAATATAAATACATGGTTTCCAGTTGTGAGTTTATCCTCCTCATGATGGTTTACTGATAGTTCCCAATTAAGAGAGGCACAGTTGTGAATTTTAGAAAAAGATTAGTGCTGAATGTTTTACTTGTACCATGTTTCATAACACCAGCCTCTAATTTTTACAATGTTTGGAGCACAAAACTTGAATTTTGCTATAGAGCTTAGCGCTTATTAATGACATTTTGGTGTGTATTTGCGTTGTCAAAACTTGGCAGGCAGAAGGAAAAAAGCCTTAAAAAGCTAAAGCACAGTAAAACCTCACTTTGAAAAGGCCCTAAAGACAAGACCATTCCTTAGCAGCAATCATGTTTGCTATTTACAAGTTATTCAACAAATAAGTAAACTCATCCTTTGAAATAAGACCAACTTCCAGATACCAACCACTACAGACATGAAGTATATCAGCTTTAGCACATTGAAATTTGAACATAAAAATAGGAATACTTAGATTTTAGCTTTCAGTTTATTTTATGCATTAAACTACTGATTTAATGTGTTTTTGGGTCCCACATCTTTTCTGCCATATGACAATAAAGTTGTTTAAGAAAAGATGGAAAAGGTATGGTATTCATAATCTTCATTTTTCATCTAAAATTTCTTTATGCAGATCATTTTTTTTCTTTCTTTGAGGCATACTTTCTCATCAGCAATCTTTCATATCAACATCATTCTTGAACTTGGGTTAAATTGATGTAATTTGTGATTGTTTTACAATTAGTTGCTTTTGTGATACCACTGTTGAGGTATAATTTCATTAATTAGAATGAGACATCACAAGTGTGCTAATGATCTGTACATAACTAATATTCAAACTGCAGATTGCCTATGGAAAATTTTATCTGACTGGAAATTCAGAATCTGAGAGAAGTTATTGTAATGACATACACTGGACAAAAATTATGATTATGCCAAAATTTGAGTGATTGATATCTCTGCACCTTCTAATTACCACCATCTTTTCCTTGTTGGGTCAGTAGTCATACTTGGGATGTTTTCCTTTCTTTTTATCCTGAGTAAAGCCATAACTCAAGATATACATTTTCATACATAATTTAAGCCCGAGTTCACATTTCATGCTCAGTTATTTCCTATAATTATCTACATGTTGGTTTCAAATAGCATGCACATGTTATTTATTACAGTTGTCAAAAGAACTTCTGACTTGACAATATGTAAGGGTAGGAAAAAGTTTTGTTTTTTTTTTAAAAAGTTTTTCATCAGACCTGCCAACTAATGATTTAACTGTAAGGCTTGATGAAACAGCCCTTAAATTACAGATTCACAGGACAATATGAAAAAACATGAAAATAAGATTGTTATGGTTACATCTGGATACTGGCTTTCCTGAGTTTGGTCGGGATTCAGGTTTTCATATTAGACTCACCGGACTTGATCAGAAAACCAGACTGTGTGTGTGTGTGTGCCTCAATGCTCAAGTCTATTCATGTTGTTCATGCAGAACACCTGTATGATCAAGGTTTTGCTTTGACGTAGCGTTGTTTGGAAATGTTCAACAAATGAAAATAACCTTCAGTCAAAGGGAACAATCAGTCTCTTACAAAGTACGATCTGTTGGCACAAAATATGAAAAAAGAATATTTAGATATTTGGTCAAGCTTAGCTAAAAAAGCAGAAATGTGATAATTACAATAATTTTACATCATATCATTCTTAGTACTGCCACAGCAGAAAAGATGACTGCCACTACCATATGGATTAAAACAAAAATTACATGGAGTTGAGATCTGGCACGGAGGTCAGTGCCTTCATGAGGTTTGCAACTGCAGTTTCTGAAACAAAACTAGTGGTCATTAGGGCAGAAGTGTGCTCTACAAACTTTTTAGTTTAACAACATTGCATTCACTGCATCAGACCATACTTCTAAACTGAACAAATTCATATTTTCAAAGTTGACAGTAGCAGGATATATTTCATTACACTTTGGAAAAAGTATTGACTGTCATCCTGTGGTCATTTTAAAGCTGGCAGGTCTGCATGATGATGGCAAGTGGCATTCACTGATCACTTGATGCATTAATAGCTCAGGAGAAAGTTATTCAGATTGGCAAATTCTTTTCAAAGTTAAGTGTTCAGAGATTCTTCTGTACAATTATAGGTAGAAGTGAAATACAAAATGGATTCTGACAAATATGAAGATCACCTTCAGACATCCTGTATAAAAGAGAGAAATAATGTAAACAACCATTGATACCTCCTATATGAATGAATTGTACTTGTGTAAGTGTTGTTCCATGTAATAGTCTTCAGTCAACAAGGGATAACGTTTTTGTTGTCATGAATATTGTGAAGGGGAACATTTATGCAAGGGGGAAACAATTTTTTTTGTTATAGAATGAATACATGAAATATATTTTCTTTCAACTTTTTTTTAGCCATTTGATTGCATCAATAACTGCTGATAAATTTAAGGATATAATGTATATATTCTGAAAACTGCAGATATGTTTAATATGCTTCTCATTATATCTATTGTTTTCAAGTCATGGTTCTTCAATAATCATATGATTACCTCATGCACTAAACAAAATGTTTGGAGTCCCTATCAACCCTGGCTAATAAAGTCTTGAAGCATCGCATCATTGTTCATTAGTCCTGCTGTCTATTCATCCACTAATATTATTTTGCTAGGAAAGGGACCCATTTGTTTTAAAATATTTAAAAAGCAGGGTTTTAAACTGGGTAATTGAAACTGATCAGTGTATGAAGCCTGGCATCCCCAAAATATTATCAGGCACATAATTGAGAAACCTATTCCAAGGCAAGTTCACTGCTTCAGCCAAAGAGAAATTGACACAGCTGAATTAATCTGCCTTTTAACCCCAGTCTCTTTACATTCTGGCAATTTTCAAGACCAACAGTTTTTATTTATCACTAACTCAAGCATATCTTCCACAATTTTTAATTCATTTAATTTCTAAATACATGTAGGTACTATATTTCAATCATGGATTGTTATACATTTTCTTTAAAGGCCAGTTGAAACTGTATTTATTGCTGGTAATTGAATATTATAGAGGGTTTCAGGAGGAAATAAAAAGTAGTTCCTTTATGCAGATGCAGTATTAATGTGACACACAACTTTGTGTGTATGGAGGGGGGTGGGGTGGATGGTGATTATTATGTCCTTTGAGTCAGTCTTCCATTTTTGTGAGAAATACATCAATGCCATGTATGGTGCATAGCATATAAGCTATTAATATTTAAAAAAGGATTATATTTCTTAATGTTTACAACAGACCTTTGCAGCTCATCTTGTTTCACCCGATTGAACGTGCTTCTAAATTAATTAAACTTGAAAAGGGAATTAAATTAAATTGTCATTAGTACCTCAAGTTAATAAGATACATCTTGTATTTTGACTCCTGACTCATGGTTCATGTTTTCTTTCAGGTATATTGGTACGAATTGTCTATTCTGACAGAAATAAATATGTTTTGTTATTAATGTCATCTTATTTCCTTTTTATTTACGCACCAATGTACATTGTAAACCATTTTTTTGTAACAAATAAATAAAACAATATTGAAGTTGTTTTTACTAATGTAAAAACACATTTTCTCTTCAACGCAGATGTACAGAATTGTTCACAAAGTAACAGACTTGCACAGTAGAATTTAATAAATGTTTGTAGCTATTTGATAGTGCCATCAATTTTTGCCAAATAGTTAATACCTTTTCCTCACTGCAATGAATTTTTAAATTCTTCTTGTTGCAAAAGTGTCAACATATAGTCAGACCTATATTACTGGTCACCTGTTCATAAGGGTAAGATTTACTTTGTTCCCTCAGTTTTTGCTATATAAATAAGAAGTACATAGTGGTCACCTGCTCAAAGCATTTAGTGGATCAACAGTCCCAAATGCACATAGTACATGTATATAATGGTCATATGGGTGTGACCTGAATATCATAGCTGCCAAGTGTCCCATTTTTCCCATATTTGTCCTGTATTGTGGACCTGAATACAGGTATACTTTTGATTTGTTGTTGTTGAGGGGGGTAAAATCCGATTTTTAGTTTAAAAAAGTTAAATAAAAAATTTTCTTGCAATTTTCTGTTTAGAATGTGCACCCAATTCCATTCTGAGAGAAATAGAAATGTATCGCATGTATATAGGGATACAGAGTTCTAAAATATGATTGGTTCATTTGAAATTTAGGCTACTATGCCCGTCTTAAACCACCATATTGGACTGCACAAAGCAGTTGTCGCCATCACTGTATCTCATCTTTGTAATATTCAACTTCTAGTCATGTTGAAAAGGAAAGCAGAAGATTAAAAATTTTCTACAGCAAAGAAAAGAAAACAGAACTGGCAGGACAATAATGCCATCATGTTTAGATTTGTGAAACCATCTAGTAAAGAAGAAAACTTTGCATTTTGAAAATTGTGTAATTGTGAATTCACTGTTGGGTATGGAGGTGCCCATGACATAAAATAGCAAGAAAAAGCTAATAAACAGCTTGCTGCTTTATCATTAACAACTTGGCCTGAACATACAACATTTATAAATACCAGATAGAACCTTGATATAATTTTGATCGAAGTTTGGTTTACTAAATTTCTTCTAGAAATGAACCTTCCTCTTTCAGTCACAAGTGTTGCTGGCGATATATTTCACACACTTTTTCCAGACTGTAAAATCGCAAAGGATTACTTGTGTGCAAGAACAAAAACAGTTCAGTAAAAAAATCACCTAGCATTCAGATCATCAATGAAAGATTGGAATCAACAGTGACTGAAAAATAACCAAGGTGTAGAAAAGGCTCCTATCAACAGCCTATGTTCGAGTGTGTGTTGCACTCTTGCACCTTTTGAATAGGCACCCGAATGGAACAGGGTGCCCGTTCTGAAGGTGCAAGATTGCAACACATGCATCTCTGATACTGAATAATTAAGTACTGTCCTACTTTACTGATGGTTGTAGATGTTGTAAATAGTTACATATGCATTAAAGTTTAAAAACCAGTATTTGTTCCTGAAAGTCTGTATTTTTGTCATAAGCAGTTATTATTTTTGTTCTCAGAGGCTGGCAGCTATGATAAATAATGATCATATAGGTGTGACCTGTCTATAGTGGTCATATGGGTGTAAATCCATCCATCTTTAATGTCTTAACAGTAAAAAGTTCAGGGTTTGTACTAACATTTAAGGTAAAACATGAAACAAAATAAAAACATCATCTATTTTCTTCACAAATTAAAGAGTGTTCCTGCTTTTTCTTTGTAATTCTTCCTTCCGTCATCTTTCTGTTTGCCTAATATTGTGTCCCTGTATATTAAGACCATTACTGGCAATTCACCTGGACAACCAGTAAACATAGGTTTGACTGCCAAGATATAGCTATGTACTAATGGTGACATTATTTGCATCTTTACTATTCACTTTATCCATGACAGTAACTAAATGATTTGATTGTATGGACAATAATTGAATATGATGCAAGATTTCCCTAATGTTTGTTTTAATGTTGATGGTTGCCAAAATGGGCCTGTTTTCAATGGAGAAGCAAATACTTGGCAATCATACTTGGCTACTTGTGAAAGGAACATACAAGACAAAAGAACTTGAATTTTTTCCCACTTCATATGACAATTATGACAATCTTCAATGACTGCTCTGGACAGTAATTAGTAACACTAAGTTACCATGTATACTTACATTTAATTCAGGGCTAATTGGAAAAACCGTAGACCCTGATCTGCCATCTCATAATACAGCAGCAGATCAATGTCTGTCTTGATTGTTCTACTTATTACTCCCAGAGAGAACCAGATCTGCCGGTACATTGTGCAATGTTGTATTGTACAAGTACAGATGGTAACTTCAAACAGCAGTTGAATTTTATACTGTCATATTGTTCATATCTCGTCACGTGAATGAAGACTATTGCATTTCTAAACTAAACAGAGTGAACAGACAAGAGTCAAATAAAAATCATTGTATCAGGAATGACAGCTCAAAGAAGTTTAATGGAAATTTTTTTTAAAGTCACTCAAGTCCATCACAGTTCCATGGCCAGTCCCTGGACACATATTGATAAAGTCCTGAATATTATTGGTCGACTCTGGAAAGATAGAAGAGAAAATTTTAATAACTGCAACTATCTATTTTTAGGTCTACTGAACAAAGACCTGGAGGGCTTACCATCTATACTCTCTTACAAGTCAAGTCCAACTGCAAACTGCACAGACCCAGATCTGCCATTGCATAAAGCGACGGAAGATCTGGGTCTGTGCAGTTTATTAGGAGCAATCAGTAGAACAAACAACACAGACCCTGATCTGCAGTGCATTATGCTACTGCAGATCAGGACCTATCATGTTTGCAGTTGGACTTGACTTAAAGGCGAGTGCATACGGTATGTCAAGGTTTGTTGCAAGTTCATCTGTTTGCAGAGATTTTTTATTGCTATGCTTCCTACACTATATGGAGGATTGCCATTGCATGGTGCTGAATGGATGTTTGTATCATACCATGGTGCTGAATGGATGTTTGTATCATACCATGGTGCTGAATGGATGGTTGTATCATACCATGGTTCTGAATGGATGGTTGTATCATACCATGGTCAAGTTAGTCATAAATGAAATTGGTGCTGCGGGGACATCCACATTGCTGGTCAATAATGACCTGGCTGGGCCTTATACCAAACCAGGAGAAATCAGAGCTAGTTTCATCTCAGGATTTCATTTGAATATATGAAAAGGGAATTAGTCCTATGTCCTGCTGGACAGAGGAGATAGAACACTGACCCTTTTGGAGGAAACTGAGACCCCAAGACTTCCTTGTCAGCTCGTCTATATCCCATCTGAGGACCTTGAACTACATGGTGGACCTGGTTTCCCAAGGAAGGCTACGGTATGCCCCCTTAAATTTCTCCTTCTGGTGAGATCGACCTCCAAGAGATTTCTGGCTAACCTAATGCCTAGTTGTGTTAGAAACATCGTTTTTGATTGGCTATTTCGCCCGCACATGAGCAGAAGGGTAAAAGTTGGAGTTCTTTTATTTTTGCTAGACGGACCCATTATTTTTGTATCGAGACCACTCTTTATTCCAAATGCCCATCTTATCCTACTTTTTGCAAAGGTTCACCTGTCTGTGTGCAGTTCAGACCAGTCTGCCTTAGATCTGAGGCCAAAAGTCTAAAATCTGGACTCAAAATCGGATTCCAACTTTGGGCGAATTTTGGGTGGAAAAAACTCAGGTCCAAAAATTATGTTTTTCCCTCTGTATTTTGTAGTGCAACTAGAACATCCAGATTATTTGGTATCATTGTAGAGCTACATCTGTCTACCTTTCTATAATATCACCCACTTCAGTGTATCATACATGACCCTGACGCTACAGAGCTCGAAAGTAGGCTACTACCTCCTGCAGTGTAAACAAGGTGCCAGGGGTTAATGAGTTAAAGTGTTTTCAATTTATTATTCAGCCTTAGGTAGAAAGCAAAGTGAGCAAATAATAAAAGGTTACCTAATTTGTATGGGAAAATATGAACTTGTTTTTTTTAAGTAATACTGCACTCCTGAAGACATGCAATATTGCTCAGAAAAACAAGTTCAAATTTCTGCATACAAATGCACTAACATATAAATACTGTCGATATAGCAAGTATTATAACATGAAAAGCGAAACAATTAAGGGCACTGGCTACAAGAGATATTAACTGTTAAATTCCCACAATTATGAACAAATGGAATTTAAATTCTAAAACCACAAAATGGTAGCGTCAGATACTCTATGCAAAAAGCACAAAATAAACTACTGCCAAAGCAAGTATCAGATGAAAATCTGGAACTACCACATGGAAGCAATTATTTACCCTAACACCAGGTAAGGGAAAGGGAAAGAATGGCGAAAAGCACAGCTATAGAACACACTGTAATAAAGTCTCTAATCTATTAAGAGAGTTAAGTTTGCAATCAAATAATCAGGGTTAGAAGTGAAATCAAATTTTAAAATTTGAGGGACTTTTTTAAGATTTACAAAATTATCTCCTTGGTAAGTCTAACATTTGTAACGAATTTGATAAACTATCAAATGGGTGATACTAGGTAAATCTCAGGAGGTGTTTCTACTGGATCAGAGTTGAATATCATTTATTTTCATGGGTCTCAATTTTTATTGTTCAGAAAAAGAAACATTTTCATGGGTACTTAAGTTCGTGGTTTTGCCGGTAAAAGTTTGCATATCTGTAGGTATTTAATTTCATGGAGTAACCTCAACAAATGCTTAAAATAAAGAAAACAAAAGATCAAAACTATCATGACAACAAACGATGGTCACTTCCAGGGTAAAAACTGAACAATCACCTTTACATGCACAAATTAAAGACCTGTCAAGATAAATCACACGCTCAACATAAAAGTGAGCCGACACAGCCAGAAACACTGAACTACTAATCAATTAATAAAGTATATATTTATGATCTCCTCCTTAAAACTCTGTCCATAAAGTTGCACCATCAATTACTCTCTAACAACCAAGATGTTAACACAGTGGTTCAAGAGTAGAAAAAATATCAACTTAAATCCCCATCAGTTTGGATAATGTCAACATTCAGCATGTGACCAAATGCCTCTTGCTCAATGTAATTAGCAAGTAGTGCCAACATTTTATGTGTCTAGAACCCATCAAAGTGCAAAGATGCTAACTAAATTGGAAAACAATGGAATCACTCCTTTGTTTGAAACTGCCTTGTGTATGAACTAATTTCAACCACTGGACTTTACTTAATATTGCCAATGAAGCCGATTAATGCTGAATGGATAATTGTAGCTCAAACAAAAATAAGTACAAGATCAGACCTTTCATTTTTCCATGTCTTTGACAATACTGGAGTTGTTTAATTCAACAATTTCAGGATTATTTACCTGATGAACATTTATGTGTACCAACCGACTTGTCTAATGAGATGTTGATTCATTTTGTCTGAAAATCAGTGAAGTATGAGCTTCATTACTGTGACGTAATTTGTGTATATATTTATAGTGTGCCTCTGGCAATAGCTGTGTTATTTTAACATCATGTTGTTTATTAAGATTAAACTTGCATGGATAAAATGAGAAGTACTTTCGCGAGGATTAAAATTTTTCAACAACAGTTTCACTTCATCGAAAAATCAGTCTAAATAAGAATTAAATCTAATTTTCATTTATGGTACCATTTCCTATTTGTTCTTTCATATTCAGTAATAACAATGTCTGAATACCTTATGCATTTTCTTGTTTCTTTCTATCCTGGTTTATCTCACAAAATATCGATTTGAAGCAGTGCTGGGAAATTTTGACTACCAGATGCTGAATAGATAGATGTGTACTGAAACATCAAAAAATGATGTGTATTTCATTTTTTCAAAGGATAAAAATAAAACTGACATGTATAAAATTGATCAGTATTAGACGCATTACATAACTAATGTTGATTTATGAAACACCTTTGTTGATCTATGGGAACAAAAAAAAATTTAAAAAGAGGGGTGGGGTGTCTTTATCATACATGGCTAATTTTATGTTGGGTCTTTAAATTAATTGTTTAGGGTAACAATGAAATCCACAAAAATTTTGACCCCATGAAAATCAGTGATGCTACAATACTTTTGAATTTTTTAAATATTATTTTATCACTGACATGTTTATGCTTTTGTCATTGTGAACACACTCACACACACACACACACACACACAACATTCCAACCTCACACCAAAATGTTTCAAAAGAATGTTATCATGCTCACCTTTGGTCTGTATACAAGGATAGTTTGGTGGCTGCTTAATCCACTCACCCTCTTCATTTAACATGTGTGATCTGTCCGATGCAAATCTCATAATAAACTCTTCTGATGGTATCACACGAAAGAATCTAAAACAGTTTAAACACTGATTTTGTTGACGATGAAAATCACACATAAAGAATCTAGAACATTTTAAACACAGGTTTTGTTGATGATGAAAATCACAAAGTTGAATCATCTAAATAACCTGTTTAATTCCAGGAACAGCTGACAACATTTCCACTGTAAACAGAGGATACTAATGATTAAGACTGATAATAAAGGAGATAAAATAAATACATAGATGATACAGATGATAATACTGATAAAGTATATTAATGATACCATCTTGTCATAGACGGTAAAAATACTATTTATATGTCATATCCAACTATGCAGCTGCACAGAGCCAGATCTACCACTGCATAATGCGCCAACAGATTTGTGTATATGCAATTTGTTAGGACCAATTAATGCAAAATACAACATAGACCATAATCTGATGGCATATTATGTGATGGGAGATCTGGGTCTATGTTGTTTACACTTGGAACAACTTGTTATTACAACTGCATAATGCGCCAACAGATTTGTGTATATGCAATTTGTTAGGACCAATTAATGCAAAATACAACATAGACCATAATCTGATGGCATATTATGTGATGGGAGATCTGGGTCTATGTTGTTTACACTTGGAACAACTTGTTATTACAACTCTATGGTCTTAAACTAAGTAATAAAAAAGGGCAAAAACCAACACATTTTGTAAAATTCAAAGAATAAGTTATTTCCACTAGAATAGAAAAGTGAAAAATGTAAAAGGAAATAATTCTAGAATTTCTAAAACAAGTCCTAATGATTAAAGTTCTGAATAAACTTTAGAGTATTCCAAAACAAATCCAACATTGGAAGTGTTGATATGACTATGATGGCATGTGTTTTAGTGATGTACCAATAGTCTTTTATTGAATCACAATAGGGGGCACTCACCAGTTATTATGTACTTTTGAGAGAGTGACGTATGTAAGGTGAAGTTGTTTGCATTTAAAACATGCACAGTGGAGAGAATGTTGGCATACCTCTATGCTACTTTGATGTAATGTGGCTGGCATTTCTTTGGATATTGTACTTTTGGAAATTGTAAATGATCTTAGCACACTGCTAACTAAAATGACTACTCCCTTGTGCTCCAAAAATCAGCCTGAATTTGTCTAAAGTACACTATCCTTAGCAGCTGTTAAAATAGGGAAAATGAATTTTGCCAGACTAGACAATACCAGCTTCTGAAAGTGCAATGAATGAATTAACAAATATATAAAATGTAAAAAAGTTATTGGCTCTTTGTTTACAATTTACATCTGAAGTTCAGGAAGTGAAAATGACCAAGTGGAGCTAGCACTTTTTTGAAAGGTGCACATTTGGAGTAAGGCCAAGCTGTATACTCTATAACCCGTATTACACCCATCAATCATACACCAAAATAAAGGGAATTAAAGGTTCTTTGAACAGTACCTAAGATATACAAAGTCTTTTTTAAATAGCCAGTATAACTAGTGAGGAAACCCAGGTGAATTCTTTTTTTTTAAAATTCTAACCCTTTGCAAAATATGAAACTGTAGAGCGCCACCTTAATACAATCCAAGAATATATCCGTATTTAAATTTCACTATAAATCCAAGTCTCTGAATAAATAAATTCCAGCCTAAATAAAATACTGGACACACAATAATACAACTGATCCTGCTCAGATCTTGCAGTACTAATAATTTATGGATAAACAAGACTATAGAGTCCTCTACTTTACCTCAGGTCACAATTAGAATTTCACTATAAATCCATGTCTCTATTTCCAAGAATGTTATTTGAGCACTTTGTATTTCCAGAGAAGAACACCATGAATTAAATAATTTGAATAAATAAATTCCAGCCCAAATAAAATACTGGACACACAATAATACAACTGATTCTGCTCAGAACTTACAGCACTAATAATTTATGGATAAACAAGACTATAGAGTCCTCTACTTGACCTCAGGTCACAATTAGCATTTTCTAAAAAAACTTACCTAATGGAAAATTTCATTCTGGAAGGTTCTAAATGTTTATAAGATAAACTCTTTGTTATAATTAGAAGGTCTGTTACTAAAATTAAAATATAAAATGTGGTAAACAACAGGTAGACCTGGCATTTCATGGGGAATTATCAATAATCTGGACTCAGATTGTGATAAACATGTTTACAAAACCAAAATCAACAATTCAGGTGAGGTAGAAAATGAACTTGATTCTGGACAAGGTCAATTCCAAAATACAATTATCCACAGAATACAGTAAATAACGAAACTAATAAACAATGCAAATTAAATATACATACCATTGTATACAAGTAAATATAGTGGCCGAATTTATTTACATATGCAGTCTTAAAATTCTGCCTGAAGCTTTTCCAAGAAAGAAGTGAAAACTTTCCTTCTCTTATATCTCAAAAAAAAATATTCCATTAAAGCAACAGCCACATTTAGTTTGAAACATGGCAAATATATCTCCTGAAATCAGACCACCTCCATAATCATTTTATTTTTTTATATGTCCCCTACTGCTTGAGACATCCTGATTTTATGCTGTTGAATAACTGTCCACATTGACAAATGAAATTCTTTAAGTGCATTTGCATTCATACACAGATAAATGGATTCGGTTTTCAAGCCTTTTACAGCAATTTTTCCATTTTTAAAAAAATTTTTACTTGTATTTTTAAAAAATAAAAGCCTCGTTAGGTAAAGGCGTAGAAAAGCATAACTGGGAGTAAAGGGTTAAGCAAAAACTACCTGCACTTATTAAGTTGAATCTAGTAGGCATAATTGTTTCCAAATGTTGATGACTTGATTCTATTTTCTGGCCTGCACAGCAAATTACATATTTTTTAACTTCTTGGACTTATTTTTTTAAATAAAACCCTTCTTTGCACAAACCACTCGAGTTATAAAAATAAAGTTTGGTAGAATTATTGTTATTCATGTACATGACCTGATTAGATTTTCAGGCTATTAAAGCACATTAAAATTTGTTTGTGTTTTTAAAAACAAATGTTTGAACTTTGGAAATGCTTGTTAGCATCAGATATTTTCCAAACTGCTTCCCTTAGGCAATACCCTAGATAAGGCAGTGCTTTTTCTTGAGGAGTAATGACAAAACTTCTTACGACCATGTACATTACAACTGAAGAGCCATACATGCCACTTTTCAATCTTTTCTGTTAAATGTAAAGTATTGGTTGGGGTTGGGTGTGGTGGTGGTTTATAATCTGGGTATATTGTTATAGATGTTTATCTTTTTATTGCAAATAATTATTATCTTGGTTTGCCCTTACACAGTTTGGTTTCTCTGTAGTACATTAAAAGGTGGGTTTGGGGTTTGTAGGGAAGTGAAACTCGGAATTCTGCCAGTATGTAACAGAGAAAAATACAATGTATCAAGGAAGCAAACTTTCAAAATTTAATCAAATTCCCTTCTTTTCATATGATCTTTGATCATGGATGGAGACAGTGAAATACACATGCCCTCAAATGGCAACCAAATTTGACAAATACGCCAAAAACTGCACAAAACATAATGGTAAAAGATAAATCATTTATTAACATATTAATCAGGAGTCTATATGCCTATCACTTGCAGGAAGAAAAATAAATTACTTAATTCCAACCTAATCACACATCTTAAAGCTAGTGAAGAACTTGTTTTGATTAGTGATCCCTGTAAAATACAGGCTACTTATTTTTATCCAGTACAAACAGGTATGGGACACAACATATGGTATTTCAGAAATTATCTATTCAGCAAAAACCACTTAAGCTGACATTGTATGGCTGCAGATGACCTGATTAGATTTTCATTCCTTATATAGCAATTTGTCTATTTGGTCCTGGACTTTTTGGTCTGCAGTGGCATATGTTTTTATGAACACAAACCAAATGGTATTATGGAAATCAATTGTCTTTTGAAACAACTATAACTTTGGATTCTGGAATGGTTCACTGTTTCATAAAACTTTGGTCAGGGTAAAAATGTCTGAAACACAAAAGAGGAAAAACTTCTCAGATGACATCTGCAATATAGTTACTATAGTTACTATAGTTACACATTTACTAGTATGCAAGTTCAATTGGAAGGGTTTACTGTATTTAATGCATGTCAAAAATCTAGATTTAAAAGTTAAACTGACCTGTGAAACTCTGGCTTGATTAGCATATCAGATCGTATTGCTTTGCTTAGATATTCCTCAATATCACATGGAAATGGGAGCCTACTGTCCATGTCATACACAAGGCTCTTGTCTTTGGATTTGTACACAAATATCACATGGTAATCCTGAAAATGACAAGAGATATAAATCATTGATACGTTTTTTATATATACTTCTGGACATTAAAACTCATCTCATTAATATGCAGGTATGTAAGTTTCCTCTGGAAATGCCATTTTGCTACGACTTTCTGTTTGGAGGAGAAACAATCACAAGATTTTCAAGCTGGGCTCCATGGTGGCCATATTGGAGATCAGATTAGTACCATTTCCATTTAGTATCCACTATAAATCACAAGAGGTATTTTTGTGGAAGCATAATGTCGATATGATGAGCCATTTGGAGAAGCAGAGATAACAAGCTTTTCAAGATGGCCATTGTGCCTGCCATATTAGAAGTTAGATCAACACCATTTTCATTTACAAGCAACTAGATATCATAAGAAGTCTTTCAGTGAAAACCACATGCAGATATGACCATTCATTCAGTATCAATAACATTATAAAAATGATCACTGTAGTAGGCATATAGAATGTTCAAATGGCACCATTTTAGGACAAACTAGACATCGTAAGAAGTTGTTTAATAAAAACCCTGTGTTCATATGACCATCCATTCAGCTGGAGTAGTGATAACAATATTTTCAAGATGATACTGTAGTGGCTATTTTCAGCAGGCACGCTTTTCATTTAGGACTAACAAGACATAATAAAAGGTCTTCTGGTGAAAAACCCATGGCAATAGTACTTTTCAAACAGGAGGAGTAGTGCTAACAAGATTATTAAGATGATCACTATGGTGGCCATATTTCATTTGTGATGTAGTAGACATCACAAAAAGTCCCCTGTTGAAAATCACACTGGCAATATTACTTTTCGTTTTTGGAGGACAAGTGATGACAAGATTTTCAATACTAGATATCAGATCAGCACTGTTTTTGATTTAGGGCCAACTAGACATCATAAGAAGTCATCAGGTGAAAATGCCATGTCAGTATAACTTTCAGTTAAGGAGTACATGCAGTGATATCAAGATTTTCAAGTTGGCCATGGCAGAAGCCATATTGGACATCTAATCAGCCCAATTATCATGAAGGGCCAACAAAATATGTCTTTTAGTGACATCTCCATGTCTATATGACCATCCATTCAGGAAGAGTAGCAGTAACAAGATTTTCAAGGTGACCTTTGTGGCAGACATACTGACTGTCTGAATGGCACCATTTTCATTTAGGACCAATTTGACATCAAAACAAGTTGCTTACTCATGTTGATGCAACCTTCAATCTAGGAGAAGTAGCGATAGCAATATATTCAAGATGGCAATAATTGCAGCCATGTTGGACACCAGATCAGCAACACTTTAATTTAGGACCAACTTGACATCATAAGAAGTAAAAACCACTTGGCAATATTACTTTTCATTTAGGAGTGGCACTAACAAAATTTTCAAAATGATGATGTGTGTAATGTTCAATGGCAAACCTCCAAGTAGTTTTGGAGGAGCACCAATAATTTATGCAAACAGATGGACAGGCAACACACAGCAGACCATCCTATAAGCTCCTCTGGCCTCTGACTATTAGAGCAAGTAAAAAAATAGAACTCTGTATTTTTTATGTTATTTAAAAATAGCATACAAATTGTATACATTATATTGTGACACTTTTTCTCCCCACAAAAATGAATACCAGTACTCTGAAGAAGTTAGATCTGAAGAAATAAAACCAAGAACAAAGCAATATTATCAATGCAGGATGTTGTACATAAATTCCCAAAAAATACTCAAGCAAAAGCAATTGCATAATGCACCAGCAGATCAGGTCTATCTTGTTTGTTCTAAAGATCAGTCCCAACAGACTCAGATCTGCTGGCACATTATACAATGGCAGATTTGGAATAGTCAAACCTGTAGCTGGTTTGGAGTATATATGGTGGAAACTTTGTACATGTGTTCATTTTCTTTCAACTTCAAATATCACATCTGAAAGTACATCTACAGTAAAACTGGACGTTAAAGACTATGTTGTGGGACACCACCTGTCGTTTCAAACCAAACTGTTAATTCATGGATTATTTGTTGTAATGACCTCCATTAAGAAACAAGCTGTCTTGAAAGACTTGTTATGAATTTAAGGATATTAACATCATTTTTTATGATACACATGACTGTATCTGTCACAAATTAATCTTGAATATTACAAATGTAATTATATTTATGATCCTTTAATGAATCATTACAATGTCTACAGTGTGGCAGTTTATAGTGATGTCCAGAACTGAGGCATCATGCCACAGACATGTAGCATCATGTGCAACCCAGTCACATTATCCTGACACCAAGCCGACCAGTCCTAACACTAACCTCTTAATGCTGTGCGCCAAGCAAGGCAGCTGCTAGTAATATTTTTATACGTCTTTGGTATGACTCAGCCAGGGTTCGAACCCATGACCTCCCACAACCAATGAGGATGCTCAAACCACTTAGGTCTCTGGAGTGCTCGCATCAAATGTAGTAGTAATGTGATACAACAAAACCACCGCTGACAAATGTTCTATTCCTAATCAATCTGACTCTCTCCAAGTTGCTGTGACAGCCACAGGTTTCTGGTTGTTCTTCTCAGAATAAATATGTTGAGGATTAAGTGTCCTTTGATTATTTTACAAACAGTATGTGACTTTCATTTATTTTTTTAATTTTTGGATAACAACATTTGAAAGGGATTTACTGTTCATATCACATGACCATTAGATCTCTGATGTCATGGACATACAGGTTGCGAGATTTGTGTAGTCATGTAAATAGCAATGCAAATGGCAAGTACCAAGTAAAAATTCATCAATGCTGAGTTTTGTCTCATCTGCCAGCAGATTAAAGACATAACAATTGTAATACATGGAATTTCTCACCAAAAAATCATTTTCCTATCGATTTCATGCAGGTATGACTCGATATAACATTGTTTCAGTTTGCTAGGCCCACTTGTATGTGGTTACCATATACAGCCACCACTGGCACCAATGTTTTGAAAGGCAAATGACTCTGACCATACACCCCAACATAAATATCCAAAATCAAAATTGGGGTGGGAAGGGTAAGAGGAAACTCAGATTACTAAACCATAAGGGATATCACTGGTGCAGTGTACCTGCTGTAAGGATGAAACCTGCCTAACATTCTTAGCTGACACATTGACACTTTTGAATTTAACTGGATTACAATGAGTACAATCGAAATTAGTCTGATTTTTCTCTGACACTTGCCACCTCATTTTTGATATTTGGATATTAAGTTGTGGTGTATTGTATATAAATGATATATCTACACATCAACCAGATAGGTTTATTTTTTTCATATACTGATCATGCCCATTGACATATGAAATTGTCTGTGATTAATTTCTTGAAATTCCATGCTTTTATCGGTCCCACTTAAGAATGATATCATTGTCTTATATCCATTGTTTAACTCCGTGCTCATCAATTTGTTATATCCGTTGTTGGACTTTATGTGCATGAGTAAGGTGTCAGATTTATTCATCATTCATTTGCATTATAAATAAACATCTCAGTTACATAACTGTGTTGAATGTTTTCACTAGACCCAATCCCACTTGATTTCATCCTGTTACAATTGAGAACTCTGAAGGTCATGACTATCAATGCAAGCTGCTTTTTGGTTTTAAAAAAACTGGTTGACAAAGGAGAGAAATAGTCTCATAACCGCTGTTGAACCATAACAACCTCTACAAACAAAGTGAAAAGCTCACTCCTTTGTCTTGCAAGCACATAAGGAGAGCAGGAAAACAGATTTAAGGGCAATGTGCTTGAAAGAAGTGTCACCCAATGGTTCATACAAGGGAAATGAAAAAGACCACAACACATACACAAGTTCTTCTGTCAAGGCATCAGTGAGTGAGAAAACAGTCTCTGCAGTTCAAAATACTTGATAAATTGGAAATATGAGGATCCAAACTAACGCTCTATAGTTTTTAATAGTAGAATAGTAGAATAGAAGAATCGACCATTCTCTCTCTTCAAACAGAGAGAACAGGAAAGATTAATATGTTTTCTACAGCATCAAGAAATTCCCTGTGCTGCAACAGCCAACAACATGTTCCTCCTCTAAGGCACTGTCCTGAGCTGGTATACCAAATGGTCAAGATTGCTGAATCATGGTCACTGTGACCACAGAAGCGTATGAAAATGAGCAGTGAAGATCCTGACTTTGTGTTCATTCTAACTGGAGGAAAGGCATAAGCAAATCCCATTTCAGACTGAAGGTGACACCGCCCATGTCCTCTGATTTGAGACTGGGGAAATGTACAAAGTGAGCTCTTGGATTGGTGCTGAGACCATTCTGTGAGAACTACCTCGACTCTCCTCCACTGACTGTCAGCCAGAATATTCTTTTTGCCAGGAACGTGATGGACTCAGAGGATAATCTCTTCCAACACTGCACAGTGATGACAGTTCCAAATTCTCCGCACAAAGAAAAACATGTGTCTCCTTGGGACCACAGATGTGATGTCAGAGGAGACCATCACACAATGACTCCTTATTTGGTTGATGAACCTTTTAGGCTAAAAATTCTGTCCTCATTTCCCAAATATTTATGTGCTATATAATTATTATCCTGCAACTTTTCTCAAATCAAGTTTTCAAGAAGTGGTGAAGTAAAAAATAAAAATATAGTTTCCAGACAAAATGTTATGAAACAATTATTTTTTTAATATTGTGTCATGTCACTAGCCTAACTGATTTAATGACTGTTTTCCACTGCTAACACATCCTTACTCATGTACCTTCATTGCAGTAGACTGTATCAGTTTTTTTATACAAAGATTTCAAATTATGGATAACTCTTATGAGACAAGGTTTCAATATAGGATTCAGTGCTGTGGCTTTTCTAAACCACTTTACATCTGTATGTATGATATATGAATGCAATTTACATTTATAAATTCCCAATACACTAAGAGATGCATTACTACTAACTTTAACTCAACTATAATTGTTTCATTTACTAATTTTGATACTGTAAAATTGAAAAGGGAGGTTAGCAAAAAGAAATCTTTCAATGACCTTATTTTCATCACTATCTATCAGAAGATTAAAAATAAATGTCAGAATGGAGTGGGAAAAGTTGGTTTCTTTTTGTACTGATATTATCAAAATACTAAGTTTTAATTTGAAATAGGAAAAGTAGACGAGATGAATCGCTTCAAACGGAGCCCTATTACAGTTATCTCCAACTCATCACTTACGGAAGCACAGCTAAGTTTCTGAGAGCAAATACATCCATGCCTTTTATCTTGCCACTCAAGTGACCACCAGCTTGCTATCTGGCAGCTCTCTAAAGTAATGAATCCCTTTGTTATACACTATTCCATCATAAAAGTCATGAACAAGTTTGTCAATCACCTATTGTGAAGATGCTTATTTGCATGTGGTGAGACTGGTTGTTATCTGCCACTGTGTTAGATATCAATTCAGTAGCATGGTGCAGTCTAACCAGTCTAGCTAACCACATCAGTTTGTCAGTCAACTGTCCATCTACATAATGCATATCACAGGTGCTGAGCTGAATTCAAAACCAGCAACATCAAGAGTGCAGAGTGATGTGAAGTTACTGTACATGAAAACGAGTTCAAACCATGTGAACATGTCTTTCATAGTTCTTTGAGTGGAGATGAATGCTTTTTGCACCAGTGATACAAAAACACAGCACAGACCAAACCCAATGAGCTAGACTTCAATGGGATGCAAATGATGCAGGTTGTTTGAGTAATCCTACTTTATGTGTGTGTCCTAAAACACAAAATACTCATCAAGTATTGAATTCACTATAAATTCCCTTTAGTATTTGACCAAGACAGTGATCTCAATTTGAAAATATAGGAATTGATATAAGTTTTTAATCACTTTTTACATATGGAGATGTATGATAGGCAATACTACCCAAATAACTAATCCATCTTCTTCACTACTTGATTTTTGGCACCACAATGGAATCTGAAAAAAAAAATAATTCATCACTAATTGAATTGTCTTTCTTAAGTTACAATTTAATTGACTTTTGACTATTAGTATTGCTGAATGAAAGTTTGTAGAATCCTCTTATGCAAGAAATAGATGCAAACATATATCTCTTAATAGTCAATTTGAATTCCATCCAAAGCCTGTAGTTTTTTAGGCAAATTAACTCATGGTAAAAAATTATGAATGATCCTTTAAAGAATTTTCAAAAAGATAATAAACTGAGTAAAATATTATATTTTGGAGAAATATGAGAGTTTCCTGATACATGTTGCTGACATGAGTTGTTTATCTTCTATAATTCAAATACAAGATGCAGAATCAAAGGGAGGTAATTTCTGCAGTGCTCTACAATCTGCATGTTTTATTGGTTTTATTTTGTTTGGTGTTTTACAGCAAACAGTGACAAGGTATTTGGAGTAAAATGCCCTGCCCAAGCACACCAATATAGCTGACCTGGACTGACCAGATGGCAAGATTCAAGTCTAGCATGCTAACCAATGGACTGACCAGATGAAAGGATTCAAGTCTGGCATGCTAACATCTGAGCCACCATGTAATTAAAGTCCTAAATTATATATGCAAGTCACAATGAATAAATAAATATATAGAAAGCTTGTATCATGCTAAAATAACAAGAAAATTGCACTTGCAACAAATGCTGTTGCAGTCTTATTAAATCATGACCATAATGACCAAAGTGACTTTGACCTCTAACCTTTCAACAATCACACTGCCAGGGATGTTTTATTCCCTCTGTTGAATTTTTGTGTCAGAATCTGATAATCAATCACTAGTTATGTCCCTTTACTGGTTATGTCCCTTTACCTTCTTATGAAGCTCAAGCCAAAGTCTGATGATAATCCACTGAAGCAAACATAAGATAAATCTGTATCACTCTTTGAAGTAAAAAAAAATGTAACAAACATTGTTTGCAAACTGATGGATGAAAATTCATACTGTAATGTAGTGCCTTTTGTGACATCCATCAAAGAGAAGACAAACAAGAGTCCCTTTAGTGAGTGATGCTCTACTGGCCAAAAGAACTTCAGTAATCCAAAATAAATTCATTTTTTCTTTGAAACTGCTGAGCACAGAAACCATTCTCTGATATTCTTGACAAACTGCAACATACCTAATTTGATAACAAAACTATTTTTTTTTTACAGATGAGTTAACATGTTCCACATGATACCTGCAAGTGCAGCACTAAACTCTTTTTCATGGCATTTGATCTTGAACCTGATACCTTGGATAGAAGATCACTAGACTTGCCTCCAACAAGATCAGGATATAACCACATGCTAAGTTTTCTTAAATCTATAAGTAATATATGTTGGCAAAATAAAACCCGTTGTTTAGGTGATATCACTCAAGGTATTCTTCAGCTATATCTAAAGGCTGGGTTAAATGATACAAATCTATTCATACTTGTTTGTGTTATCTTGCTTACAAGTATACACAGGTAAAATCCCGAGTCAAGACTTCTGACCTAAAATTCAATGACAGAGTGTTGACAATCAATTTATTCGTTGGAATGCAACTAAACAGAAAATCTGGTCAAAATTCTCTTTTATATGTACAAGCCACTGGAAACAACAATCTTTGACTTTACACCAAGGTCTGTAAGGTCTGGTTTTCAAAACTATTTTACAAAAGTGTGGATTTGTTAGTACTCAGACCTGCACCATTTTCATTTAGAACCAATTATATATTGCAAAAAAAAAAATGTAGTTTTATGACAATACCATGTCAGTGCAATCATTCATGCAAAAGCATTAGTGATGACAAGATTTTCAAGATGGCCACTAGATTGCCATACT
The DNA here is from genome assembly GCA_016617855.1 of Megalonaias nervosa. Taxonomy (NCBI): domain Eukaryota; kingdom Metazoa; phylum Mollusca; class Bivalvia; order Unionida; family Unionidae; genus Megalonaias; species Megalonaias nervosa. Next base: position 7,965 of record JAECUM010002755.1, on the reverse strand, counting down.
GAAGGCCAGATTAACACTATTTTCATATATAATCAGCAACATATTACTTTGATACTTTAGAGCAAATGCCATGTTGATATGACTATCCATTAAGGATAAGTAGCCATACAAAGATTTTCAGGATGGTAATCAAGGCAGCCATTTTGGAGACTGTATCAGCGTCATTCTAATATAGTAACCAACTACATACTGCAAGATAGAAATTTGGGTTTGTTAATTAAAAATGTTGGTAAGTTTGTCATTTTAGGAGACATTGCACATACCAGATTTGTCAGATTGTTAAAAAGTTACAGTGGTATCATTTTCATTTAGGACATGTGGCTTAGTTTGTTGAGCATCAGACTCAGCATCCAAGTTCACAGGTTCAATGCCTGCCAAGTCCAGCCCAGGTTGACTGTCTCTGTGTGTTTTGGAGAAAAAAACTTAGCTCCTATTTCCTCAGCAAGTTACTGGCAATAATGCATTAAACATGCCAATAAAACTAACAAAAGATCTTTCAGGACTAACTACATATAGTGAGAAGTGTTTTAGTGAAAACCTCATGTCTATATGACCATCTGTTCTGAAGAAGTAGATGTAACAAGATCTTCAAGACGGCTACCATGGCAGCCAATAGGAGGACTGATAAGCACTACTTTCATTCAAGACCAACTTGAGATCATAAAAAGTCTTTCAGTGAAAACCCCACATCAATACAAACATCTATTTAGTAGAAGTAGCTATAAGATTTCCAGATGGCCATAATTACCATCAAGTTGGAGGTCTAATCAGCATCATTTTCCTTTAGGACCAACTAAATCTCCTACGAAGTCAAATACCCAAAAACCAATGTCTATGTGACCATCTCTTAACGAGAAGTGGCAATAAGATTTTACGATGATAACCATGTTGGCCATATTGGAGGTCTAACTGGAACATTTCCATTTAGGAATAACTAAATATCATATGAACTCTTTAAGAGAAAATCCATTGCAACTATGACTATCTGGTCAGAAGTAGTGATAATATTTTCCATAATGAAGATCTAATCATTCCAATTTTCATTTAAAACCAAGTCTTTTAATGAAGCCCCATGTCTATATGCCCATCTGTCTGTTCAGGAAAAAAAAGCAGCAACAAAATTTTCAAGATGGCTGCCCAGTTAAAGGTCTGATCAGCACTATTTTTATTCGTGATTAACATAAGAAGTCTTTAAGTGAAAACCCATGTCTACATAACTAATCTTTAAGGGAAAGTAACAATAGCAAGATTTTCAAGATGGACTCCATCACAGCAAGACTGGACATTGGATTGGCACCATTTTCATTTAGAACCAACTAAACATCATAAGACATTGTATTTTGAAAACCCCATGTTGCTACAGTTATCTGTTTAGGTGGCACTCTACAGTTTCGTATTTTGCAAAGGGTTAGAATTTTAAAGAAAAAGAATTTCCCTGGGTTTCCTCACTGGTTATACTGGCTATTTAAAAAAGACTTTGTATATCTTAGGTATTGTTCAAAGAACCTTTAATTCCCTTTATTTTGGTGTATGATTGATGGGTGTAATATGGGTTATAGAGTATACAGCTTAACTTTACTCTAGATGTGTACCTTTCAAAAAAGTGCTAGCTCCACTTGGTCACTTTCACTTCCTGGACTTCAGAGGTAAATTGTTAAAAAAAAGAGCTAATAACTTTTTTTATATTTTATATACTTGGTAATTCATTCATTGCACTTTCAGAAGCTGGTATTGTCTAGTCTGGCAAAATTCATTTTCCCTATTTTAACAGCTGCTAAGGATAGTGTACTTTAGACAAATTCTGGCTGATTTTTTTAGCACAATGGAGTAGTCATTTTAGTTAGTAGTGTGCTAAGATCATTTACAATTTCCAAAAGTACAATACCCAAAGAAATGTCAGCCACATTACATCAAAGTAGCATAGAGGTATGCCAACATTCTCTCCATTGTGCATGTTTTAAGTGCAAACAACTTCACCTTACATACGTAACTCTCAAAAGTACATAATAACTGGTGAGCACCCCCTTATGACAAATAGTAATACATGTAACACATATTTTTAAGATGGCCACTTTCAGCCATCTTGGATGTCAGCTTAGCACTATTTTCAATTAGGACAAACAAGGTAGGGAGCGCTCACCAGTTATTATGTACTTTTGAGAGAGTGACGTATGTAAGGTGAAGTTATTTGCATATAAAACATGTTGACATCTCAGGAATAATTATGGCTAGTTTCATGTTCCTGTCTTTCAGAATAACACTGGTTGCTATGTTGAGAAAATGCAATTCACATTTTTAAAATAGCTGACTTTTTATCATGGGGGGGGGCGTACCTGTTTGAGACACTGACACTAATAAATACTGTTCTGAGGGAGGAAATACAGGACAACTATTCAAAAGGACTGTTTTGATGCTTGCGACGTAAATATTTCAGCCATACAATCAAAATTAAATCATACAATAATAATACCTATGTGCTCTTTATGTGCTCACCAGTTATTATGTTCTTTTGAGAGAGTGGCATATATAAGGTGAAGTTGTTTGCATTTAAAACATGCACAGTGGAGAGAATGTTGGCATACCTCTATGCTACTTTGATGTCAATGTGGATGGCATTTCTTTGGATATTGTACTTTTGGAAATTGTAAGTGATCTTAGTACACTGCTAACTAAAATGACTGCTCCCTTGTGCTCCAAAAATCAGCCTGAATTTGTCTAAAGTACACTATCCTTAGCAGCTGTTAAAATAGGGAAAATGAATTTTGCCAGACTAGACAATACCAGCTTCTGAAAGTGCAATGAATGAATTACCAAATATATAAAATGTAAAAAAAGTTATCAGCTCTTTTTTTTACAATTTACCTCTGAAGTTCTGGAAGTGAAAGTGACCAAGTGGAGTTAGCACTTTTTTGAAAGGTGCACATCTGGAGTAAGGCCAAGCTGTATACTCTATAACCCGTATTACACCCATCAATCATACACCAAAATAAAGGGAATTAAAGGTTCTTTGAACAATACCTAAGATATACAAAGGCTTTTTTAAATAGCAAGTATAACTAGTGAGGAAACCCGGGGGAATTCTTTAAATTCAGTAAATATAAAAGGATTTTCAAGAATGCTACCATATTGGTGGCAGCAATACTGCATCTCGGAGGAGTACCATTTTCATTTAAAACCATTTAGACATATAAAGTCTTATAGTCAAAACCCATGCCACTATGTCCATTCAGAAGCGGTGGTGATAACAATGTTTTAAAGATGGCCACAATAGCAGCTGTATAAGATATTAAAGTGGCACCATTTTTATTTTGGTGCAATTAGACCTTGAGATGAGTGAGTATGAAGTTTCACAGCAATCTTCACAATAGTTAGGATGAGCAGTGACAACAAACTTGTGCTAAAGGATGGATAATGAAATATGGACCCATACAATGGACAACAGGTCATCACAAAAGCTCTTCAATGACCAGTAGGATTAAAATTATCTAAGAAGTCTCTGTGTATTTACCTTTTTCTCTGGGTTGGAGATAAACACACAAAAACAGTTTTTCTGATGTTCTGGAAAATTCAGTTGTACATGTTCACAGAGTTTCCACACATTCTCTTCACTGTAAATTAACAAAAAGTATGAATCATCTCTAGGCTAGTATGGCAAATATGGATAGAGTAAAACCTGACTAGAAAGACCACTGTCTTGGGAGACTGCCACTCAATAATGACCAGATTCTTGGTGTACCAATCAATAATCCTATACATTTCTCTCTTTTTGAGTAACCACATGCAGTTTCCTTTAAATACCATTTTGAGGCATTGGAGTGGGTGACCACCTACAGTTGTCTATCATCTTTTGGATGTGTGTGGCAAAATGAGATAATCTCTTTAGATAAAACTGACTGTATATTAAGGCTATCATATTTGGGGAATGTTACTGAAACAAAGGTCAACATTATCCCAACTTCTGCTGAATTCAGTATATATATATATATATATATATATATATATATATATATATATATATATATATATATATATATATATATATATAAAGTTGTTTAGCTCAAGAGGCCAATTGACTTTAATGAGCCTAGAATTTATTAAAGTGACTGCACTTTGATGAATCTCTAAAAAAAAATTATGCAACTCTACAACAACACAAATATGTTGTAGAAAAGGTGAGTGATCATATCAAAAACACTTTATGGGTGTGTGATTCCATTCAAATGTAAAATTTCTCCTCCTCATTTCAAAATCTATGGTCCTTCAACTTGCCAAACTGGCATAGCTCTTGAAAAATCATTCATTAGTAAATCTCTCAGAAAGAACTGTTCATCTGACACTCATATTATCCAAAATCGTGTCCCCAAACAAGTTAAGGTGAAAGGTTTAACTGTAACATGTCAGTATGGAAATGTTGTTATGTATTATGTACATTAACTATATGATGCCTATATTGTCATTAGCTTTCCACCTCATTGACACTGACAAGGAAACATAGGGACATGTTAAAAATGTTACTTTGGTTTTTCTATTGTTCTGAGCAATAAAAACATTGAAGGCAAGTAATTGTAATGCTGATTTGTGTTGTTATGGTAATGGGTATGGGTAATGCTGGTTTGTGTTGTTATGGTAATGGGTATGGGTAGAAATGGTTTTTGTTTTCATGGTAATGGGTATGGGTAATGCTGGTGTGTGTTATCATGGTAATGGGTATGGATAGAAATGGTTTGTGTTTTCATGGTAATGGGTATGGGTAATGCTGGTGTGTGTTACCATCGTAATGGGTATGGGTAGAAATGGTTTGTGTTTTCATGGTAATGGGTATGGGTAATGCTGGTGTGTGTTATCATGGTAATGGGTATGGGCAGAAATGGTTTGTGTTTTCATGGTAATGGGCATGGGTAATACTGGTGTGTGTTATCATGGTAATGGGTATGAATAATGCTTGTGAGTGCAATCATGGTAATGGGTATGGGTATGGGTAATGCTGGTTTGTGTTGTTATGGTAATGGGTATGGGTAATGTTGGTGTGTGTTATCATGGTAATGGGTATGGGTAATGCTGGTGTGTGTTGTCATGGTAATGGGTATGGGTAAAGATGGTGTTACGTGTCTAGGCTTATACAAAAGTAACAAGAAAAGAGTAAAGACAACAAGCTTTGTAAAATTTAACAAAATAATTTATTTCCCTAGAAAAACAAAGTAAAAATGAGAAAAAGGACTTATGGTTTATGAATCAAATCCAAAATTAATCCAAGAATTAAAAAATAGAAGTCCTATCAATGAAAAGTCCTAAATGAATCTGTGTTCGAGTCCTGATGAAATCAAAATGGAGGGTGATGACATATGTCGTGACCTTCAAAGTGTTGCCGTGTCAACAGTTCCTTGTTGAATCACAGAAAATAATATTCCAGTTTAGAATTTCTGAATAAATTTCAATAAATTTCCTTGTCCAAGAATTTCTGTATGAGCACTAGTATTCTCCAGGGAAAGAATCAATAATTCCATAAAATAAAACTTCAACTCAAACTGGTCATAACAAAACACCTTTGAGCTTCAAAGGTTTAAAGGTTAACTGGCTATTTCTTCTTATAACATGAATTATAAGACTAACTAAAACGCAAAACAGATTCCCGTATGAGGGTCATGTGGTCATCTTTCAACTACTGGTTGTTTATCAGGTCAAACAGAACTGAACTGAATTTCTAAAAAAAAAAAGTCAAATCCAGTAGACAAAATTATCATTATAATAACAAGTAATGGAATAAAATATAAAACAAATTTTTTTTCAAACAAACAGTTTTCACGGATATTAACTTGGAGGGGTTGTGTTGTTTTGTCATGGATCATATCCAACTTTTCTTTAGGGGCAGTTGTACATTAGGATACAGTGAATTTCCAACATTATTCTTATTACTGACCTCACTTAAAACGCTGTAATTAAACAAACATGCAATACAACAGCACGTGTAAAATCGCTAAAACTGTATTATATCTTAATTCTGAATGGATCATTGTAATAAACACGCTAAGATAAAGCAAACTGAAAGTAGCCTTCCAGTTAATCTAGTAACAGGCAATTACTGTGCACGTTAGTGGGCTCATTAAATGAATCATGTTAAGATTTGTGTGTAGATACCAATAGCAACTCGTATATACACAATCCTGAATTAGAGGAATGTTAAAATCCGTCCCAGGATTCGAAGATACATTTTCACCTTCCTCAGTCTTCACCGGAGACTCCATCATTCAATGTTGGATGCGTTCGATTTGGATGGATTGAATCAACAGAACGGATATAATTACAGAAATTGGAGATTTGTACATTTTTGCTTCATCATATATTAAAAGTTTTATAAGAAACTAAATTTTGGATATTCTTTGATGTTATTTGTTGTCCAAAGGGGACAAATGTATCATTCACAACTATAATAATGATTTCTTTTTGTCCAAGAAAGGAGTTAAATTTTTAGTTTAATTTGGATTAAGTTTCCATGTCTGCAAAAACATTTATTAATATTTTTGCATGAATATGTATTAAGTTGTATTTGTAATTAATCAGCTGAGTTTTTTGTATTGTTCTTGCCAGCCAGTGTGTCTTGCTATTAGATGAATAAATTTAGATATATCGGATTCCTTTTATCTTTTAACGCTCCATTCTGGTTGCTTCTGGAACAATAAAGGGTGTACAGTCATTTATAAAAATAAGAAAAGTGCTTTCAAAAATGAATCAAATTGATTTCTACCATCTGTTCTGGTAATTAAATCCATTCCTGTGATTCTATCTGAACTCCGCCATTGCCGGTCCCAAGCCCGGATGTAAAAGGAAGAGGGTTGGTCGTGGGGCTAGCAAGCCGACCCTGTAAAACCCAACTTGCTACAAAAACGCCAACAGAAGAAAAACCAGAAACTGAAAGCCTGAGGGAGGAAGGGTCTTCTTCTGGAAGACTTATGATGCGGTGTGGTGAAAGCCACGAGCCTGTGGAACCTTGAGGCGGACATCACTAAGCTGGGTCACACCTGGAGTCAGCTCGAGAAAATGGCACAGGACAGAAGTCTCTGGCGATCTTTTGTGGGCGGCCTATACCCCGGCTGGAGTGATGGGCATAACTACTGTGATTCTATCTGGTCTCTATAAACACAATAATGGACAGTAATTTACTGTACTGGAGATGAAATACAGTAATGTAAAAGAATTCAAAGTAAAGTAATGGAGCATGAAGTTATACTAATAAATACTTTTATGGCTCAGATTGTTGTTGTAATGTTGTTTATCCATTGACATTTATATGAAAACTGATGGTGATTTATAGAACAATATACAGTAAGATATACTCTGCTGTGGCAACAAGTATAAAAATAATGCAAAGTCATGGCTCTAAGGATAATTATATTAATTTTTTTCTGTCTACAGATTTGGATAATTTTTATCCATTGGTCTTGTTCTTATAGCTTTGATTTAAAATATTTAGTTACAGTAATGGACTCAGAATTTCATGAATGGAAAATAGGCATAATGTACTAATGATATAGATGTTACAGATGTTGTGAATTATAAAATTAAAAACTATATACAATTTTTTTTCAGTTTCCTTTTGTAACTTATTATTGTTCCTCTGTTAACTATATAAGATGGCATTGGTGTGCAGTACTGGAGCACTAACTAACAGTATATATTATTCTTTGGTAGCAAATAAAATGACACATCGCCATGTAAACTATATGGAACTTGATATATTTAAACTTATTCATTTATTTCTCTCTCCATTTAAGACATGTTCTTAAGCTTTCTTTCTATAAGAAAAAAATCAAAAATGAAAAAAAATCAAAAACCATTTTAAAAACCAAGAAATAATTTGTAAATTGTAAAATCATTTTCATTCAATATATATATATATATATATATATATATATATATATATATATATATATATATATATATATATATATATATATATATATATATGGA
>JAECUM010002754.1:0-82316 GCA_016617855.1 Megalonaias nervosa | reverse complement strand
GATATATGTATAAGGACAGCAATAAATCAAAGTTTCTCTTACCAGGTTTCCTCCTAAGTTGTATGCTATATATTTTTAAAAAATATTATTTTTGGAAATGACAATTCCCATTTCCTTGTTAGGATTTCAGATATCTCTAATTTTGTTTTGTATTTTTAATGAGAAACGGTTGTAGTTACAAAAGACCGCTCCGGTGGCCTAGTGGTTAGAGCGTCCGCCTTGGATGCGGGAGGTCGTGGGTTAGATCCTCGACCGAGTCATACCAAAGACTTATAAAAATGGTACTAACAGTTGCCTCGCTTGGCGCTCAGCATTGAGAGGTTAGTGTTAGGACTGGTCGGTCTGGTGTCAGGATAAAGTGACTGGGTGAGACATCGTGCTACATGTCTGTAGCATGATGCCCCCGTGCTAGACATCACTATAAACCGCCACACTGCAGACATCGTAGCGATATGACTGAAAAATTGTTAAAGCTACGTTAAAAATCCAAATCACACACACACACACACACACAAATAAAAATAAATACCTAGTGTTTTTTGTGTGTGCTTCGTGAGATCTTTCTCATTTTTTGCTCGGATCACTATGCATCTCTTAATCTGTGGGTACAGCCCCATCTCCCGGCTTGAACGTTATGTTCAGACATCCCATATCTATCGTAGATGTCATTTCTCGCGCAAAAAGGGTCCGAAAGGGCCTAAAATTCAAAAAGAGATAAAAACTATTCTGTTAGTTCTGTCCTAATCATTAGTATGGGATACCCATTATGTTTAGTCAATCCTATCTCCCCGTGTTCGTGTACTGTTTGTCCATTTCCTACATATGGAATTTTCTGGGGCTCTATTGTAGGCCTGTCCACTTTGCGTAGCGCCCTGTGACTTAACCCTGCAACGTCTGTGTCCCATATCTCTTCCATATGTAGGTTCCCTGTTCCCTATTTGAATTCCTATAAGAAAGGATACGGACAGACAAGAAATGTGAATTAGTTATTAGTACACTAAACACTAAACAGGGTACCCATTTTATTATGTTGTTGGTTATAGATTAGTTTAAATATTTGTTGTGTAGCACCAAAGGAGTATGTTTTTCTTGCTGTTGAAATAAATTTTGATCCTATTTCTTTATTATTGGGTTAAATTATTTCCATGAGATGCAGGATGAGGACAGGGCTCCAGCCCGCGCACAGGCTCTACACTCTCCATACTTGGGCTGTAAACCGAAGCCATTCCCCATTCCTCCACCCCCTGGTTGTGATGTGCAGTGTGTCAGGTTATTTTTTAATTACAATTACCTGCCCCCATGTCATCATTGTTGACATAATATATTCTATTGTCTTCATCATGACTTTGGTTTTATCGAATTCTCCATCTACATAAACAGTATATTCCTTCGGTACTTTTCTTTTTTGGTTATTTTCATAATTAAAATTAACCTATCAGTTTTCCTTTTTTCACGTTCTGTTATTGCATGAATTTTGTAAAAGCTTGTTTTCTTGCACATTGGACATTTGGGTATTTGTCTTATCATGTGCCTTTTTAGGGTTACATCCCTATAAGCCATATATTATGTTGATATTTAAAAATCAGACTTTGTATTTTTAATGAGTTTATGGTGGCCCAGTGCCCCCATGCCTTTTCCCAATTTACCCCCCAATTTTCTCGTTCAATTTTACTTCGTATATTCCTTGTGATGTCTTCTCTTATCCAGTCATATGTTTTATATTTGTTTAGTTTCCATAGTTCTATTTTATCTCTATATTTCACTATCAAATCTTTTATATGTCTAAACTTTCTAGGTACCTCTAGTTTCTTAGAGTGTGTTGTTTTTATATATGTCTTCTCCATTTCTAATTGAAAAACTAAACCAATAGATGTATAGAGCTTCCCACGGTGTATTTGGTACGGACTTGATCATTTTGAACCAATTCAATATATTTGTACATTTCATTAGTATGGGGCTGGGTAAAGCCAGCCCCCCCCCCCCCTCTCTTTTTTGTCCTCTATAAGGTTTCTTTTGAATATAATGTGTTTTCAATCCCCACATATAGTTGATAATTTCATTATCTAGTTTATTAAGTTTTTTTATTATCTATATCAATTGACTTTAAAATGCAATTCATATTGGAGTAAAAATACGCCTTGGCCACTTGGGCCCGCTCCATTATGCATAATGGCGTCAGTGCCCAGATTTCAATGTTTTCTTTTATTTTCTTTATCATATTTTTATAGTTTTCTTCTTCTTCTTTTTTGCCAAAATAAATGCCTAGCGCTTTGACTCGATCCTTAATTAGGTGGGGAGGGAGTCCTGGGTGATTCCATCTCCAGTTTCCTATTTTTAATATTTCAGTTTTATAGTGGTTTATTTTTGACCCAGACGCTTTCCCAAAGGATTCATATTCCTTTTCTAAATGTTTAAATGAATTTGGGTCCCTTATAAATTTAGTGCAATCATCTGCATGTTGGAGCATCTTGAACTCTTCCTTTAAATTGGGGATTTTTATTCCCTCAGTTTCTGCATTATTTCTTATTTTAATATTTAGGATTTCAATTGCTATTACATATAATAGCATCGACAGTGGGCATCCTTGCCTCACTGACCTTTGTATGTCAAATTTTCCCATAACTGCTCCATTTACCTGTACTCTTGCGGTTATTTTACTATACAGGATTTCGGTCCATCTTCGGAAGATATTTCCGAATCCAAATTTCTCTAAAACCTTTTGAACATAGTTGTGTTCTAATCTATCAAAAGCTTTTTCTTGATCGACAAGCACCATGGCGCCCTTTTGTCCTGTTTCCTGTATATAATCTATCACCGTTCTTATATTCAATATATTACTGTATATTACTCTGTATGTCTCTCCCTTTTCCCCACATATTTGATTTATATTCGTAATTTTATCTATACCCATTTCTACTCTATTTGCTAAAATCCTACTTAATATTTAATAATGTATATTTAGGAGGGAGATGGGCATCCAATTTTTCAGATTTTCCCTATCTCCCTTCCCTTTATAAATTAACGTAATTAAACCCTTCCTCACTGATCGTGTCATTGTTTCATTTCTTGGTAAAATAGTATTGTACAGATCGGAGATAACTCACTTTGGAATTTTTTGTAGAATTCCGCAGTGAGTCCATCTCTTCTTGGGGTTTTCCCTTTCGCTAGTGGATTTGTAGTATTTATTATTTCTTCCAATGAGATGAATTCATCACATAAGTCTTTATGTTCTGATGATATTCTCTCACATGTTGCACCCAGATGATAATTGTTTATAGTATGTTGTTCAATGTTCTGTGTTGTATATAGCTCACTATAGTATTCCCTAATTCGATTCATGATTTCTCCTTTGTTTGTTAATACTGTATCACTTTTATCCTTTAATTGCTCAGTATGTCCCCCCCCCTTTTTTTTAATTCCTCCCTATTATATAGTCCCTGTGCTTTCTTGTATATATTTGTAAATTTTCCCACCCTTATTTCTCTACCTTTGTTTTCTTCTTCTACAATTTTATTTAATCTTTCTTTAATTTATTCTCTATTTCTTCTGTGTTAACTCTCTCTAGTTGTATTTGATTTCTTCTTTTTCCACCTTCTGCATCTCGTTTCTTCTCTTTGAATAGTCAGTCGCCTTCTTTTTAAAAGTATCCTTTAGTGTGTCCCATTCTATAATTATGTTTTTATCAACTTTTTGGTTAACATTTCTAATTTCTTCCTTAATAATATCTGTAAACTCATTCTCTTCTAATATTTTGTTGTTAATTTTCCAAGTACCTTTTCCCCATTTAATCCTACTATTTGTAATTATTTCTACGTTTATTAATTTGTGGTCTGATATTTTGACCTCTGTTATCTCCGCATTGTTATATATACCTTTATCGTAGTTTGTCACATAAAATTTATCTATTCTACTAGCTTTTCCCTTCTTATATTCAAAAGTGTATTCCTGCCTTAAAATGTTTGTTCTCCTATATATGTCAGTCAGCTTATGTCTGTTTATTAAATTCTCCATTTCTCCTTTAAAAATAATATCATTAGATGTCAATTCCCCTTTTCTATCTATTTCATCCCCTACCCAATTAAAATCCCCCCCCCCATTATTAAATCCTCTATTGAGTATTCATTCGAATATTTATTTACATTTTCAATGAATTGCTGTTTTTTTATATTTATTTGCTGGAAAATAGACGTTTATGATATGAAGTTTTTCTATCACTATGTGTAACATTCTACCACTAAAAAAATCCCCTTTATTAATTCTTTCCCAATTTATATCCCTCCTATTTTTAATTATTGTTGCCACCACCCCCCACCCCCTCTATTATCATCATGTTTATAGTCATTTAAAATTACAATTGCATTTAAATTGTTTTCTGTTAGCGTTATTATTTCCTTTGAAAAACAGTTATGGGTTTCTTGCACCAAGATTATGTCACATTTTGTTTCTTTACTTAATTCTAGTGCCTTATTTTTATCCATTCCATTTGTATTAATTGACGCTAATCGGAAGTTCTTTCCTTCCATTCCTGTTTTCCCACCAGGTTGCCGTATCCTTCCCTTATGTATAATTTGTTCAATTGTATATTATTGATTTAAAATGATTCCATATTTTTTGTGCAAGTTATTCTACATTTCAGGGAGCACTTTCCCCCCGCTACTTTCTATTTCTGATTCTTCATTGTTTTCGCTTTCTGTCTCTGTGTTTTTTGTTTCAGTTTCATTTGGATCTTCCATGACAGTGTCTAATTCGCTAGTGTCTTTCTCGTCATCGTCCATGTCTCTGTGAATGTCTTTGTTTCGTTTTGGTGTCCTGTTCGTCTTTATTTAGGTCTTGTGGAGTTCTTTCCTCCCTTTTTTTAAAAACTGTTTTTGTCACCTTGTCTTGGGGAGAGGCTTGTCCGCCCTTTTCCTCTGGCAGTGAGTAATCACTGCCTTGTGAGGAGCTTGACAGTGTCTGTGCCTTTTTTTTTTTTTTAAGACTTAGTTTAGGCATTGGGGTTGATGTCAGAGGCTGTAGGCTTGTTAATTCCCCTTGATCCTGCTCTATTTCAGTGAGATCTTCCTCTAAGGAGGTCCCCTCTTCAGTCAGAACATAGAATCTGTTTGTGTCAGGGATGTGTTTCTCTTTGATCGGTGTTGTTTTATAGGGACTCAGGAATTTATCCCATCTGCAACTTTTGTTTTGTTTTCATCTTTGTCTTCAATACCAGTTATTTCAATGGGCAACTCATTGCCTGTGCTATCCATGTTTTTCCTACCATCTTCATTAGTTTCTAATTTTTGTCCATTTCCATCTGCGATATCTTTTGTACTCTTGATTTCATTGATTCCCTTCCTACATTGCTCTAGTAGTTTCCCTATTTGATTTTGTATGTCTTCACTCTCTTCAGCATTTAAATATTCTTGTTGTTTGGACACCTTGCTTGCATATGTTTGTCCCGCTGGACTGTTTTTACAGTCCTTAGGGCTATGCCCTGTCTGCTTGCATCGCGGACATACCCTATCCATCTCACATCCGCGATACCAAGTTTTCAGCAAAAAATCCATAACATAGAAGTATGTTGGTATCTTTTTTGCTTCATCCTTAGGCACCGTAATTGCTCTAACTCCTGATTTCACAGTCCTAAACCCCCATACTGTTGCCATTTTATGGGTTTCTACTTTAGCTTTCAACTTATTCTCTATTTTGCTGACTATTTCGTTAGTTTCAATCTCGAGAGGGAGACCCGACACAAACACATCTGTAAACTTGGGCTCAACCTCTCGGATTATGGGGATCTTTCTTTTTCTGTATGAGGGGACGTGTTATTTACATTTGACTGTCTTATTTGTTGAGTTATTCAATGATTATATATGTATATTTGTATTCTGTAATTGGTCTTGGTCAAAAATCAAGTTAATGGTCAACCTGACCAGTAACATAATACATACCTAATACAGTTTTTCACTTTGGTGGAATTATTTATTCAAATTATTATTCACTGGAATTACAAATTCTCAGTAATAATCTTGGACTAAAACATCATTTTGGAATTATAGTGAATTCAACCTAGGATACTTTGGATTATACTATTTTGATGCACATCGCCAAATTCTATGCCATTGGTACATTATTATATTCAAGACTATAAGCACATCAACACATGCATTATTGGAATTTATTTGGAACACCACTGGAGTTCTATTTGACCTCTATACATTTGGACTTCTGATAGAACTTTTATGGATTTAATTCACAATACTGTAAGTTCTTTTTAAATTTTCACTTTGCATTCTAGATAAATAAATTACTGTTGCATTTTACAAAACTTGTTATTTTTCCCTCTTTTCTGTTACTTAGTTTAATCCAATAGAGTCGTAACACAGAATTCTTCAGATAAGGTCGCTCAACGAATTAGTTACACAGACGATAAATTGCAACAATAGTACATTAATTGCTCACCTTCAGGGTGTAGGAAGTAATCATGCTTTAAATATGTATAATGGTAAAGTAAGGGTTTAAAATTTATGTTACCGATTTGGGTTAGCACCTTCTATACCCCATGATTGTATCCTTTATGCACACGCGAATACAGTGCGAGTGCGTCCCTCAGTGATCACCCGTGAACGCATCCTTCAAGTGAAATTCAAGAGCGCCTCTGCAGAAAGCAACACTTTTCAGCCTAGAGTAATTATCAGCTATGCGTCCGCCTGCAGCAAGAACCGACTGGCCAAATAAGAATCCTAGTAGTTTCCTTTTCTATCTGCAGTTGTTCCTGGATTTCTTCCTCGACTTCACCTAGCAAGACTTTTGTTAACCGTTTGCATCCTTTCGACCATCGTTGTTCCATAAAATGTAGAACGATTTTTCAGTAAAGTGTACGGCTGCTTCTGTGTAAGGATTGGGAGCTAGCTCATTTAAAGGTTCTAATGATTTTTCTTTCTAGCGAGGAAGTTATTTCTTCCACATCCAGCCATTGCTGACTGATTATTGTCAATTATTAGCCGTAGATCTTTACGTTGATACCAGATTTATTAATTCTAGACCATATTTAACAGCATTCCATATGTGATATAAAATCTGATGCAGCTGATTCCATAACGTTTCTGAACCGCTTTTTCAGGAACAGTGAAACGTGGTATTTATATTTAGTACAATAATTTACGGCGCAAGTTCGGCTTGCCTTTTAGGAATTTTACAAACTTTCAACGTCTAAAAAAAACTACTCCACTGGGCAAGCGGAGTTTTCCGCGGACATCCCTGATGACCTTATTGGTGCTTGAAGTCGTCGAAAGTTTTCCATTTCCGTCAGTACTATCTCGAACTCCGCTGTGGTAATTGTTTATCTTCAATGTCTACCAAGTTCAGTTTGGCAATCGTTCTGAGGCTTATAGATGTGTCGGAACTACATTTTCTGATAGAAGCGTATTCCGAATGCAACCTTAACGAAATTGTTTTACCAGCGCCGCCAGTCATACCGAATGCTATCGATATAGTTCCGACAGAAAACCCGGTTGGTGTACGTATGATAGTTACCTTAGTCGCGTTTCCAGCAACACCAAGGCCAACAGTGGTTGCGGCGACGGTTCCACCAATATCATCTACGACAACAGAGATACGTTTATTTTTTTTTTAATTTTTTTTTTTAGTACGGTGGTCTTTCTGATGATTTCAATTGGCATCTGTTGTTCGGCTTCGATTATTTTCTCGCATCGATAGATTTTTTCATCCATCACAGTTGTTCTCTTAATATAGTCACCACGATGTACAGTAGCTTGACAAGCACACCTTGTCCAGACGCATCGCGGCGTGTAGCAACAAGAACACGCACTTCCAATCAATATTTTCCATTCCATGGTACAAATGTCATGTAGTTATATAAAATATTTTCCCAATGAATACTTATGTCTCGGGCCATTGGTTGCACGCTTCCGGGTTTACCTAGAAATACACCGAATGCACCGTTACCTTGTACATTCAACGATGGTCTTTGTCCAATAACTGTTACACGGGCAAGCGCATTTTAGGTGCGTATCATTCTGGGTTGTTCCATGTCTGGTCTAGTCAATGATGGTTCGATATAATTGACTGTGGATTTTATCGCCGTGGATTTGTCGGGGAATTCCACTCCACCGTGAACGTTTTCAAGCTTGACGTTGCAGTCAGGGACCGGGTGTTTTCGCGTGGTAAGGCGATGATTCCAGGTTGGCTTCGTGTGGACATTGCTATATTCCAACTATCAATTTTTATATGGCACTATTTGATATTATATTAGAGTGCGTGCAATGGATTGTTAACGCCGGTTGCACTTAGATATTCGTCGACAAAATCAGTATCGATGTTTGCACGCTCTCTCAGCTGAACCAACACACAGTCTTATGATGTGGCCCCATCCTCATCAATACCCGGAACAAATTCTGCAATGGCAGCATCCGGCATGTATACGATTGTAATAGTCTTTAAATATAAATACTAAAAATGGTTAATAACGCTTCATCGCACGCATTTGTTCCATGTAACTCCACTTTTTAAAACTTGTCGATCTTGATCAAGCCTGCAATAAATGTTGGTATCTGACCTAAATAAAGAATTCATTTTTCTAATATTTAAACTTTAACATCAGGATCTTTGGATAGTTGCTTTTTTTCTACTGATTGAATACAAAGAGACGTACATGATAAAGGGATAATATCTGGATCAATCAGCAACAAGACAAAGCTGTCCTCTGGATGAAGTCCATCAATATTTAAACGTCTTACACAAAATACTCCAGACATTACTGCTCCACCTCCTACTAGTACATACCAATATGTACCGTCAAAATCTGTAATGTATCCGTCACATCGTTGATATCAAATAATCGCTCGCTAATTTTCGTATTCACCTATTGTTTCATCGCAGCATTAACATCGTTGATGGGCTCCTGCATTAGTCGGATTCGGTTCCATTCATGACAAGATTTCCTTTCATTTCATCGCCGAAATTTTAACTTTAAATTTTATATCTGTGCCAACGTAGTCTTTGATTAAAGTAACCGACACGCCAGAGTCTCCGATTCCCTGGTTCTCCATGATTTCAGCTATGTTGATAGCGATGGCGCTTCACGGTTTCAAAACAACATCGTTGATGTCCATGTTGGACATTTGCAGCTTTCCAACTTTGTCTTGAAAAAGAATAAGCTTGTCCGGGCCGACGCCGACAATATCCAGGTTGTTCTGCAAGGTCAAACACGCTCTGGTGGCAAACCGGGTCAAATCCACATCTCATCAAAAAAGTGCTAGCTCCGCTTGGTTATTTTTATTTCCTGGACTTCAGTGGTAAATGGTAAAAAAGGGCTGAAAACTTTTTTTTTACACTTGATGTATTTGGTAAATCATTCATTACACCTTCAGAACGCCTCCTATATAGAAGTGATCGTTATTGAAAAACACCTGAACGTATGACGTTTACTCTTTTCATATGCGGCCATATTTATTGGTCACATGACAACATGAAGTTGACGCTCACCTGAGTTCGTATAGCGGAATGCAACAGAGGGAGAATACGAAGCAATAAAGCAGGTAAAGATAACAACATTGCTTTTGCTTCCAAAATAAGGCTGATGTGCTCGATTGTCATATCCATGTTTCTGTACGCTTGTGAAACATGGACGCTCACATAGATCTACAAAGAAGGATTCAAACCTTCGAAATGAGATGCTACCGCAAGATCTTGGGCGTCTCATACATTGTCCATGTAACCAACGAAGACGTCCACAACAGGATCCAACAAGCCATCGGATAATATGAAGACCTCTTGACCACTGCAAAAAGCGCAAACTGAAGTTGTACGGTCATGTCTCAAGATCATCTGGACTGGCAAAAAAGAGGCAGACAGAAAAAGAGGTGGGAAGACAACATTAAGGTGTGGACAGGCATGTTATTTGGAGATTCCCAAAGGACAGTAGAGAACAGGGAAAGATGGAGAGAATTCGTTGTAAAGTCAACTGTGGTGCCCCAACGACCTCTTGGGTTAAGGGATTGATGATGATGATGATGATGATGATGATGATGATGATGATGATGAAAGCAGGCGAACCTTTGTAATACACATACAGAATGAAAGTAAAATGTATCAAGGTACAAAAAGTATTCGCAGACATTATATTCTGTATTTTCTTTAACATGCAATAACATCGTTTTTGAGAAAAAAAGTCTATAGCATTGAATTTCATTTTTGTTTAAGAGTTTTCCAAATATTTGACAGTAATGAATGATGCATTTATACACAGCTTTTGATTGTATGACAGTTGATAGTAATTTACAAGAGCCGCGTTGGATCCGTGTAAACAAAAAAAAAAAAAAAAAAAACAAAAAAAAAACAAACAAACCCCATGGTCACTGTAACCAAGCAATAAATCTTTCTACACAGTAAAATGAATTCTTCAGTATCAGTGGTTACAAATCTCAGTAGTTTGCAAATGGGGTGTGGAAGAAAACTGTTTATATTGGAGTCAAAAGACCAAAAGTCGAGTTCAGTGTGACGGGGGAAGAAAATTAGCTTATACAAAATATTAGTTCAGTGTCACATATCTTAACCAAGTTGTCTGGGTGGCTTTCAGTTGGGTAAGAAAGAAGGGTATCAGTTTTGGAGTCAGAAAATCAAACGTAACGCTTGGCAAAATATGGCAACACTTTGGCACAATATGGCAAAAATGATATTAAATTCCCGCTAGTGCATATATCATTTATTTTGTGCCATTAGTAGCCTCCTATACTACTGACAAGTGGACACGTTACTAACTGCACTACAAATGCAGGAAGAGTCTTTTTAAAATAATCGTTCCAGCCAATATAGGATATGTTCCCACTTGGGCAGATAGGATAGATTGTGATGTTCATCAGACCTAGTTCACGGAATAAAATTAAAGTTTCCTAACGTGAAAAATATAGCCATAGATGTTTCGAATGCATCTAGCTCGGTTTGATAAAACATACTCGATATCCACCTCCTCGTTTCCTTTGTAACGCATTTTTTAAGCATTGTAACGTCTGTTGATATGGTTACTCATCTCGTTGGTATCGCGTTACAGTAAAATAATATGGAAGTACTGAGGCAACTTATCACAAATCCTTGTCATGTAAACAATATATAAAGGTGATACAGAATCAGCAACCACAGGAATAAATATGTAACTAGCTGTAAAATTTCTTAATTTTGTCCTCTGATATATATGGTTAGTTTTGCATGTTCGTATGCTTGCTGTGTTATGGATGGCTGAATTGCTATAGAAAGTAACCAGCCATATTATACTCAGCCTATTAAGTTTCCAGTCAAGTCATCTCTACCGCCAATCACGAGCCATACTAAGTTTCCATTCATGTTATCTCAGATGCCGATCATGCGCCATATTGAGAACTATTTACAAAGCAATGAATTTAAACTTTGTTACGACTCTGTGGTCAAAACCTAAAGAAAGAAGCAAAAAAGCCAGTTTTGTAAAACTTAAATAATTTAATTATCAAAGTTACAAATGAACATGCGAGAAGAACTTACATTATTATGAAGTGAATCCAAAATAATCATGATAAAATTCTATGAAAGTCCAAAGGAATGAAAAAGTTCCGTATAAATTTTAAAACCGAAAATTTACAAGAAATCGTGACGACAAGATGATGTAAAGACCTCCCCTGAATAATTCACAATAGTTCCAGAATAATAATATTGTCCAAACAATGAGCACTTTCTATTTCCATTGAGCAGTCTCGAATAATGGCTATAAAACATAAAACACGTCTGCAAAGTGACAACAGGAACACAATAAATGAGAATGACTCCAAAATAAGAAATGAATATGATTGCCGAATTCTCTCCTTATATATACCTTCTATTACGACTATATTTCACAACATACCTCCACGTGATGAATCATACTACTCATTTTATTTCGAAATTTCCTATTCATATGACAGTCCAACCAATAGCAAATTACTTAATTCTTCTAGAACCGTCCAACCCCATCAGCCAATGACAAATTAAACCTAAGTCGTCATTAAGACTATTATTAGTACTTGTCAACACAAACTTAAGCATCTATTTATAGATCTTATGCAATTTTATGCTGTTTAATATTTCTAAAATAGAAGCTTGTCACGTAGGAAAAATCTAACTAAAGATCAGAAATTACTACCATTTACAGCCATGAGTAAAAATTACAAAATGTATATAAAATCATGTAACAAGAGTTACAAAAAAATATAGATTCATAACAACTTTATAAATCGCTATCTAACTAATGATTATGAATCGTTATACAGCCAAAGACATAAAAGCTAAAGAAATGTTGAATTGATTTGCAGCTACTTGCATTATAAATTTGTTATACAGAAATTATACACCATAACAATTTACCCACGTACAAAGTTTCAAGTGTTGTGACTGATATTGGGATGCGATATACTTTTTTTGTGGGTTTAACAACATTTTTCAGCACATGATAGGCTCTACATGGCGGATAGTATATATGGTGGAAGAAATACCTGGAAAGACCCAGGAAAGAACCACCGACCAACGAGAAGCTACTGGCAAGCTTTCTCACATACCAATGTTGTTGGAACTGAGACTTGAACTCTCATACACTCTCGTGAGATGTGTGAGTGATCTGTAAAGGCTAGTGCCTTAGACCAATCGGACAATTGAGACCCCATGATTGGAGTAATGTGTTGCTGGCATCAGATTGGAGCAGTATGTTGCAAATGTCATATTGGAACGATATAGTGTCAGTGTCAGATGATGATAACGTGTTGCTAGTGTCAGTTTGGATTAGTGTGTTAGTGTTTTAATTACTGTAGTAATTTATTGCTAGTGCCAGACTAGAACAATGTGCTACTAGATTCAGTAAGGTACTTTTGCTATATTGTATGTGACATCCATGTGTAAGAGAAACAAACAATAAATACAAACAAACAATAGCTCAATGTTAGAAAAAAAATTAACAAGCAGTAGCTCAGTTTGTAGAGTGTCAGACTCTTAATTCAAGCATCGCCGATATATTGTTCAGTGATGTTTGACAAGAAGTGTTTAACAGGTTTCTTTTATTATTTTAAAATCAGCCATATTTGAAGGTGTCAGTATCATTTGTACAAATCTGAAATCCCTTCATGCACGAATGATCTCAGACAACTTAAGTTGACACTGGTTCGTTCAATTTTGAGTGTTTAAAAACCAAATGTTTAGTACGTCAGGCAACGCATTCAATTGGCCTTAGGATCAGGTAAGCTAAATTTCTATTGCAAAAATAACTGTTTCATACATCAGATGGAAATATCAGTACACTGTCTGCAGAAATTGTGATGTAAAACAATTCTGCGCACTTGGGCGATTATGCACGCACTGTCCTTGCACTCATGCGTGGGAAGGCGCAATATTCGTACCGCACTTGTGTAGGTCTTGCGTACTATATAATTTCCGATCATGCATTGCGCACTTTATAATAATATATATGCCTTATGTAATATAATTATATATTATATGAGGGAACCGCTGTTGCTCAGTGGTTAACGTGCCTATTCACGACCAAAAGGGTACGGGTTCCAATACTACCATCGGACCAACCTGGGTCATCTATCGTTGTGTGACTTTTATATAAGGCAGGTTTTACACCAGTTGCCTCGACACTAAATAACCTACTTGTGTTGTACTGCACCAAACAACATATATGCATAAGATGCATATATTGTAATAATTAAAGAATAATTACCAAATAAATAATATTATTATATGCTCATTTTTTGTCTCCGTTATCTTTACATTGTCAGAATAGTGCAATATTTTACGATACTGAAAACCTTCTTATTGCACGCACGTGCACGACACGTCTGCCTAAAGATATTATAGTGTATTAGGAACTACTTTGTAAACAAACCATGTACGCTCATGTAGTAAACGCTTTAGGTTTTGGTGATTAATTTTGTTTGTGAATGAACTAAAGCAGCTGTTTCGTCCATTTGAAAGTATAGATTATAAAGTTAACAATGTGGACAAGTTCACAGAGTCAGAAACGAAACTTTCAAAGAAGCAAACGAAAGAACGTGATATCCGCAATGTCAACAATAAAGGTGAGATACGCAGAAATTGAAAATACCGTTCTGATCATTGCAACGGTTATTTAAGAGAATATTCATATCTTTTCGCAAATACAATGTTTAAGACTATGACGAGTACTCTCTAGGGTAAAAAAATATACCATAGAAAAGCATATTGAGGCCAAGGACTATCTCATATCTATCAGAGACGTACCATTTTACAAGTCTGTCAAAATGCTAGATTCGAGGGGGAAAAAATGCAAGTGAATGTTTTGGTAGGAAACTAAGAGCTTCAGAGCCAATAATCCAAGACGTCGAAAAAAATATTATTTCCGATGGGTAAATGGAGTGTCACACAACAGCTGCTTTTCAATTTTTCCCGTGTAACTATTTTGATACAATGTTAGGCTAGCGATAGAAGACACACTGCATGATACAGGTCATAGCCGGGGTCCCTCCAACAGCGAGATGCAATTAACAGAGCATAAGCATGTTTTATTATGCTGATAATAAAAATGGTAATAAATATACTTACGTTTATCAATCTTGAATTTCCTCAAAATGTACTTTCTTAGTTCATCAAATCCGACAGATATGTCCTGCACAGCTGGATAGACACCGAAACTTAAATTGAATTTCGAGTAGCCTACATTTCCATTTGAAAACCATTTCTCCTTACTGCACTGAATTGACCCAATAATTCGGTCCCTCATAATCAGAAAAGCAGAAATGAGTTGCATCAACATAGCAACAAAATCAATGCTCATTCATTCACAGTATGAGTCTAAATTTCAATTTTTAGTAGACCAAAACAAAAATTCTTTTTGAAACTGATGTAGGGCGCGCGATTAAGTTAAAAGGTCGCTGGGCGGAGCATGTGCGCGTGAATACTGAATATTGTATATTGATGAATCTACGGTTGAGAATTTATTTTGGAATAAAGTATAAATTCAATTACATTGTTTCCTCTAATATCTTTTATTATTAAGCCTTAGGTAGTTCAAGAAAATGAGCATGTAATAAAAAGGTTACTGCAATTGTATGGGAAACTATGAACTCGTTGTTTTTCTGAAAAATACTGTACTCCGCAAGGTCGTGCAGTATTTTTCAGAAAAACTCGTTCATATTTTCCCACACAAATGCAGTAACCTATAAATATTATATGCGTGTCGCCTTCTCAGCGTTGCAGAGAGGTGAACTACCGCAAGGTTGTAGTGGGCTAACTTTGGGTAGCACACACACACACACACACACACACACACACACGATGAAAGTTTTTTTGGTCTTTAGCTTGTACATGTCAATGTGCTCTCTCACGCGACAAAGCTATACATGTCATCGATGGCAAGCCAAATAGAATATAGAATATACCTATAAATTACGTCTAATTTATTATTATATTAATAAAGGCCACTTTAAGAGTTGAATAAAACAGTCTAGAGACCAAATGATTGGGAGTATGGGTCATATTGGGTCTTGTTTTTACGATAATGTCGGCTGCTACCTTGTCAATTATTATCATCTTTAACTTCTATTTTATCCACCGTATTGAAAAGCTTGTGCTCGCTCGATCAGATGATTTACTGCTATTATATAGTCTACAAAATTCGGTGGATGGTTAGATTTCTTCAGCCGTAGCAATCGAAATACTGGATCATACACGTAATTAAAATAACATAAGTCTTAATTTAAAAGATATAAACTGTTCAAATTGTAAAGTCTTATTACTTGTGAAGTTTTCTTAAGGTGTGCCATTTGTATTGAATGTTTGGTCATATTGACCAAGCTACTGTGATAAATCAACTTGTCTTTGTCTCTGTCCTTGACAGGAATGTAGTCTACGTCTCCATTAACGTTATCTAATGTTATAGTGCATTTTTCAATGACATCCTTGTGTGCTATTAGCATAGCAAGTGTGCTCCTGTTACAGTTCAAAGGGTTCTAGGGTGATTTCACGTGTGTGCTAATGGGACTCCTGACATCCGCCCAATTTGCCTGTAGTCTCGATTTTTATTCTTGCCTTAAAATAGCAAGAAGATTGAAAAACCTACATATTTCATTCAGGAGGCATTAATGTGCTACGCATAAATCTTGGACCATAAATTAAATCTTTTCTGGTGAATTGGCCTTTCTTTGCAGCATTACCCATCATGAAGTCTTTCTCACTAAGCATAGCTGAACATCAAAAGTTACCTTCACATCTGAATTCTTGTGATCTTTTCCATAGACACGTCCTTGCACAATAAGGTTTCGTTCTGTGATAATAAGAATTCTAATAATGTTGCACGTGTCGAGAAAGGCATTGCAGTCAAAATACGAAGTAGTCCAATATATAAACAACAGCTAAGCAACCAAATTTTTTTAGCGAGATCCCATCAAACCAGTACTAGCGAGATCCCATCAAACCAGTACTAAATTCTTTAACTATATGACAGCTGGAAAAGCAGCCCACAGATAGATATTTATCATAATAATGCAGTACCACCTAAGTGAAACGCGGGTTATTCATGATCATGCGGATGTAGTGGAATACTGTACAAAGGTGATTTACCTAATTAAAAATTACGTAGATGTCTGTATTTCATGCATATATGATATGGAACAAATTTAAAATCCAAAAAGATGCAAGATCTCGTGTATATTATATTGTCTTATGCATATTTAATTTGCCTTGCTTGTTTGTTAGGTTGTTTTACTTTCTTCTATCCTCATTATATGCTATGTCGAAAATGGAGTTCTTTTTCTATCTGACCAGAATCATTGATTCTTTTTTAATTCTGAAAACAACTAGTACATAGCCTACATGTTCTCTATGAGTATGGGTTCAATATTAGGGTTATTATTCAGAGAAGTAAATATATTTATCTTGGTCCGAGTAAGGACTGTGTGTTTCCCTGTTCTCTTTTATAATTTAAGTAACAGACCTTCTAATTGTAACTACGATTGTATATTGTAAATATTTGGAAGCTTCAACAATGAAATATTCCATTAGGTACTAGCTTTTTTAGAAAATGTTTATTGTGACCTGAGGTCATGTGGAGGACTATATGATCTTGTTATTAGAAAAATTAGTTATTCGTGCTTTAAGATCTGATCAGAATCTGTTGTATTATCGTTGTGTCCAGTATTTCATTTGGGCTGGAATTTAATTATTCAAATTATTTAATTCAAGTGATTACTTTCTGTAAATAAAAAAGTGTCAAAAATTAACATCATTGGAAATAGGATGTATTATTGCGATTCAACCAAAGACTGCTGGTACATCACCACGACACGGGCCACCACAGGCACATCAGCACTTAGAGCGTTGGATTATTTATTTTCGAATATCACTAAAGTTTATTAATAACTTTAAATATTAGAAATTTTGTTAGAAATTCTAGGATTATTTGGGATTTATTTCGAAATACCGTAAGTTCTTTTTACAATTTTCACTTTGTATGCTAGGGAAATAAATTAATTTTGGAATTTTACAAAGCTTGTTGCTTCTCACTCCTTTGTATTTCTTGTTATACGGCCATAGAGTTGTAATAGAAAATTCGGCGCTTGTCCTTGGGATACGAATTTCACTAAAATATTTCAGAGAGCTTTGTTTTTGAAATTTAAATTCACCTCCTTGTTTAGGAATTTTCGAAATCCCATGTATTGTTTCACATTATAAAAATGTTTAGTGAAACCAACAAGCTTTTACAATGCCATCTGATGTCGAGAACGTTATTTGAAATCGTACCCAGGAACGGTTAGATTCTTTGAAGAAGGATTAATTGCTCCAGCTTGCCAGAAAATATGATCTTTCTGCGGCAAAGGCTTCTTTAACGAAGCAAGAAATAAAATATATTTTGGTCCAATATTTAGTAGAAAAAATGTTTTGGATAAAGTGTTTTGGATTTGATTAGTGAGTCTCTAACGTAAACTTTATTGGATTGGCATTAAAATACAAGAATGAAACAGAGTTAAGAAAGCTTCATCTTCAGGAAGAAGAATGACAAATGCAGTTAGATAAAGAGGAAAGAGAGAGATAAATGCTGTTGCAGAAAGAGGAAAGAGAGAAAGAGAAATGCGGATACAGAGACAAGAGACAAGGAAGAAAGGCAATATGAATTTAGATTAAAGAAATTAGAGCTGGTAAGTAAATGCATGTCCCCACTTTACATACAAAATTCAGGTTTTGATGTTGCATAGAATATTAGGTTAGTAACCCCTTTTAAAGAAAAAGAAGTAGATAAATATTTTCTTCATTTTGAAAAATAAATTGTTGAAAATTTGAAATGGCCAAAAGAGCATTGGAGTCTGTTATTACAAAGTGCACTTTTTGGCAAAGCTCGTGACATCTACACTTCCTTGCCATTACAGCATAGTGCTGGTGGTGATCTAGTTAAGGAATATATCATGAACGGTTGTGAACTGGTACATGAGGCTTATCGACAAAACTTAAGGAACTATAGAAAAAGAAACTGGACAAACCCATGTCGAATTACAAGAGAAAAAGAGCAATTATTTGATAGATGGTTCTTAGCCAAGAAAGTTGGTCAAGATTACGAAAATCTCAGACTAACTCATATTAATTGAAGAGTTCAAGAATTGCGTCCATAGTGACTTACTTTGATGTACACAAGGTCGAAACTTTAGAAAATGCTGCTCGTACAGCTAACGAGTATTTCTTTGCTCATAAAGTTTTTTCGTCAATAAGTCTTCAACTCAGCAGTCTTGTGATAAAAGGCTATTTCAGTTTAATACGAGCTCTTCCAAATCTCAGTCTGGCACAACTTTTAGAAATAAAGTTTCTGATAAGATTCCAACGTGCACCTATTCCAAGAGTTGAAAAAATAAGAAACAAAGTCAAGACATACCGATCCCAAATGCACTTATTTCTAAGAGGTCAAGGTCATGTATTGAAAGCAATACATTCGTTGTGGCAAACAAACCCCAGTCTGAATTTGTTAATGAGAATTATATATGATTCATGTCGAGTGGTTCTGAGGGAAAGGGCAGAGAAAATTTCGGCATTCTTAACTCCAGATGGACTTTATTAATATAAAGTGATGTTGTTTGGGATGAAGGTTCGCCATGTACTTTTGACTTTTAATGAACATGATTACATCTGGTATAGATAATTGTGATCCTTGCATCGATGATGTCAACATCTGCAATGACACCTGAAAAGATCACTTAGAGACAATTCGGAAATTATTTGACCGACTCACTGACGCAAAGTTGACAATTTATCCAAAAGAAAGTTTTACCGTGCTTCTGTTACATTTCTAGGACATGTTGCGGGACACGGACAAGTTAAACCTATAGATGCTAAGGTCAAGGCTATCTCTGAATTCCCTGTGCCTATCAGTACAAAGCAACTGATGCGATTTTGGAGTATGGATGGATACTATATGTTATAATCATTCCATAATTGCTGAACCCCTGACCAATCTGTTGAGTAAGAAAACCAAGTTTCATTGGTCTGAAAAATGTCAGGAGGCTTTTGTTAAGTTAAATGCCATACTTGAGAGTTCACCAGTACTTTCAGCTCCAAATTCCAGTCAGTCATTTACATTTGTCTGTTCATTCGAATGACTTTGGGGTTGGTGCAGTATTGATTCAAGAAAATAAAAATGGTGTGGATCATTAAGTGTGCTATTCTTTTACGAAATTAAATAAGCACCAGAGAAAGTATTCCACAATCGAGAAGGAATGTTAAGCTTTGATATTTTCTTTGCAACACTTTGAAGTGTATATTAGCTCAGCTCCTACTCCGATTGTTGTATTTTGTGATCACAACTGTTGCAGTAATACTATATTGACATCAGCACGTCAAGGGAAAAGACAGTCTAACAGCAGATGCACTGTTACGTGTACATAAATATATTGTTTCATGTATAATTTTCTGTTATTCATAAGATTTCATCTTATGCAAATTTTTATCACCTGTACATTTGACTAATAGTTTTAAAAAAGCTTTCTTGCATAAATCTTTCTTTTCCTTTATGAGGGGAGGTGTTAAGCATATTTAATTTGCATTTCTTGTTTGTTAGGTTTTTTAGATTTTTATTTTCATTATATGCTATGGATAATTGTATTTTAGACTTGACCTTGTCCAAAATCAAGTTTGAAGTTTGCTTTGAGCTGAGTTTGAGTTAACAGTAATCTTATGTGTAATTGGATAATAGCTAAACAATCAGGCGTCAGAAATTTGTGTTGAGTTGCATATGTAAAATGTAAAACATTGAGGCCAGAAAATGGTGATACGCATCTCTTTTTCTTTGAGTCAAGACTTTAAAGACGAAAAGTATTCCAGACTGCATTGCACATAGTTCTTAGAATCTGCAGTCTGGTCATCCATTAGATAAAACAAATGGATAAAAATGTTCAATAAAACGATCTACATAATGAATATGACAAAACACGTCTCTTAGATTCAGACTTTCCGAACTCTGTAGTTGTAAGAATAAAGCTTGATCGTAACAATCGAACTTTTCTCCTGGCTTCCTAAAGCTAGCTACATATAATTACATTTACAGCATTATATTTATTGCTAAAAATCTCATTTTCCTGAACGCTGTCGGGTTTATTATATTGTATGAATTATTACAGGAATACCTTTGAACATTCTATAAATACATTTTCTTTATGAAATACACTTTTTACCAATTTCTAGATGTTACACATGTGGTTCTTGGATTATTTGTAATTTACATTACTCTTGTTGGTATGTTGTTATGGGTTTAAGGCCATTTTTCGCCACATGATAGGCTATACATGGCGGCAAGCTTTCTCGCATACCCACAACGGCTGAGTTCGATACTCGAACCCATGCGGACAAAGTTGAGATACCAGTGATCTGTAATGGCGAGCGATTTAGGCCACTCGGCCACACGGGGTCCCTGTATTACTCTTCATGTCTTATTAAAAGTGTTATAACAAAATTCCTTTTTCATGAAAATGCATTACCATGAGGACAAATAAATATTTAACAGCGAAAGGATTAAAAGTTCGTTTCTTTTCTTGAGTTTGAAAAATGTATATAATTCTTCGTTTAATATTACCTTGAATAATATACTTTTCTTTACAAATATACTAACTCCTTTGCTTTGTCCTCCTTGCTATAAAATACAACAGAAAATCGTGCATACCCTCTGAATTCTTCGATTTAAAAAATGTAGTATACAATATTGTATGTATAAACACCCAAATATGTCGTTCCGTCTCTCACGCTTGCCGAAGATGAGGTCGCGATTTTTTAAACTCGCGGCAGCAAAGTTTTTAAAGTAGAGGCATATTGATGGTCACGTGTTTTTAAAGGAACTCATTCCTTTTTTTGTAAAATATAAATATTTTATTTTATTGAGAAAAATAATTAAATTACTAACACTGACAACACAATCATAAGAACGGAGCTTATGAAGTAACGTTTATATATATATATATATATATATATATATATATATATATATATATATATATATATATACCGGTCCGAGTATGTTAATGATTCTGTTAGATATACTTAGAATTAATCTTTATTCTGTTCATTTTACTATATGCTGTTAGTGATAAATACCACATATATACCAAAATAAATTACACTGGGGTCCTGTCAAACTTTTGATCTAATTCAATACAGTCTCATACGACAATAGTGTACGTCTGTATTTTGTAAATCTTGTGGAAATAGTAAAAACTAAAATAAAGGCAATAATAATATAACGAAAATCGTGGTGTTATCTCTATTGAAAGATAAAATATAGTTTTCAAATCTTTGTCTAAAGCATAACATGTTTTTTTAAAATAATACCGATAATATCAGTGGTAGATAATAATATGCCAGAGTTTTGTCATTATACCGTTAATATCAGTGGTAGATGATAATATGTCAGGCTGTGTTACGACTCTATGGTCATAAACTATGTCACAGAACGAAACTAAACCAACAAGTTTTGTAAAACATAACAAATAACTTTATTATCAAAGTTATAAATGAAATTATGAGACGAACAGTATTATGAAGTGAATCTAAAATAATCCGGATGAAGTTCTATGAAAGTCCAACAGACTGTAAAGTTCGGTTTAAATTTCAAACCCGGAAGTGTACTGGTCAGCCAAGAATAGTGACGTTGTCAAGATGGCGTTGTCAAGATGGCATTGTCCAGAACTCCTTTGAATTATTTACAACAGTTCCAGAATGCTATGAACACTTTCTATTTCCAATGAACAGTCCAAACAAATGTTTTTCCTTTCGAATAATATCTAAGTACAATATAAAACACGTTTGCAGACTTACAACAGGAGCAAAAGAAATGAGGATGACTCCAAAATCGGAATGAATCTGATTGCTCAGTTATTTTCTTATATCTTCTATTGGGAATATATATATATACCCCACGTATACCACTCATTTTGCCTCGAATTGCCTATTCATGTGACCTATTCCAACCAATGGGATATTACTAAATTCTTCTAGAACAGTCCAAATCCCATCATCCACTGAGAAATTAATCCAAGGGCGCTATTAAGTTTTATTATTAAGATTATTATTAGTAATTGTCAACACATACGTCAGCATCTATTTGTAGATTATATGTAATTGTACGCTCGTAACAGACTCAGGTCACGTAGGCAAAATCTAACTAAAGATATTCTGTACAATTTACTCCATGAATAAAAATTATAAAAAATAAATGAAATCATGTGCCAGGAGTTACAAAAATTACAGATATACACAACATATGCAACTTGTTTGTTAATGCACGAATCTGGAGCTGGCTAGATAATCTCATTAAGTCTTACTACCTAATTACGAAAAGAGATACATCGTTCTTAGCTCCACTGTGTTTAAAGAGTTCCGCTGCATGTAATGAGTTCCACTGTGTGTAATGAGTTCCACTGTGTAAAGGAATCTAATGGGGACAAAAAGAGAGATGTCTCTTTCTTCCAGTACATACAAATGTTTAGACTTAGTGGTTGAATGGGGGGAGGGATGGGTTAAAGGGGAAAAATGTTTATTATTATCATTATTATTACCATTATTATTATTATTATTATTATTATTATTATTATTATTTGTTTGTTTGTTTGCTTTTTTTAAAAAGCTGATATGCATCCCCTTTCTATCCAAGATTAAATGAATATAAATGATGTAGAGATCTTTTTATTAACTCTTTCTAATCTTGCATGTATGTTTCTGAAAGTAAAGTAAAATGCTACACTATTATTCTTATTTTAAAAAATTCTATAGTTTCCCATTGTGACATCACTTATTGTGTATTGTTGTGAATGGCTTATCAACTGACAACAACTACAATAATAATGCTATTACTTGCAACAACAATAAAGGTCACAAAAGCAATGACAATTTCAAACGATCCATTCATACTATAAGAGCCTATCCTATAAATACGTATAGTGCGAATATAAATACCGTAATACCTTTAAAGTGATGTAATTCCTTTAACAATTATTTGCGAATTAATGGCTGCATTTTCCAACTATAAACCGTCCGAAAGAATTGAAATTTTAAATAATACGTAAAACTATTATTCTAGTCACTTTTCTTGTTATGTTAATAAGAACTCCTGAAGTTTTCTTTTAAGTGAATCGTTCGCAATGATAAACATATGTTCACTTTTGTCATAGCAAATTGCCCAAGTCTGTCTAGGCCCTTCTACTTTTGTCAAAGGAAATTGCCCAAGTCTATTTAGGCCCTTGTGTGGTTACGACTTGAAGCACATGTCCATCTAGAGACATCGGAACAATATTTAGAGAATTGTATCAAAGAATATAGATGTTATCACCTACTGACCACCCACTGGGGTCTCTACTTGTATATTTCTCCTTACCTTTAATGTCTAAACGTAGAAGTGATTCCACGCTAGTTGCAGTGGTACGCACTATAGTTTTAGAGTTATCTGTTACTATGTTGTGTAGGTATTTATGTAATGAGCCCACACCAGGTACAGTGACATACACTGGTGATACAGAGTTATGTGTTCCTATGTTGTGTACCTGTGTATGCGATGAGTGAACCTTAAGAAAGAATTTTATTTGTCCGTGTCCTTACCACAGCAACCAGTTACATAATTTTATATTTGCCAATTCCCATCAGCTGTAACTCTGTATTAAAATCCTTTATTTATATGTGTCCTTACTACTTCGACCAGTCACATATATTTCCCAATCCCCATCAACTGCAATTCGGTATGGAGGACCTTTATTTGCCCTTGTCCTTCACCCAGTTACATATATTCCACAACTCCCATCAGGCTGCAACTCTGTATGAAAGACTTGTATTTATCCTTGTCCTTAATACAGCGACCAGTAAAACCAGTCACACATATTTCCCAAGTCCCATCAGCTGCAATTCGGTAGCAATCATGAGAGAAATTACTATGTTATCCTTGATCAATGGGATCTGGATTTTTCTTTTCAATTGCACTAGATTTAGATCTGTATCGAATAGTTTAATTGTATAAATGGTTCATTATAAAGGAGTAAACAGAAACTGTGTAACTGGAAAGCCGTCGAAATGAATATCATTTTTTGTGTTTGTTTGTCCATTTTCAATGGATATGAGAAAATGTAGTTACAATAATATTATTGGTTATGGCTGAATTCCAGTGACACTGTTAATGCGTCTGAGTGTTCGTACTTTTATTTGGCCTAATGGATATATCATGTTATTATATATTTCATAGTTAGTTATTTAAAATGTGTCAGTTATAGAAAAATGATATCGCCACAGTGGCGATACCACCTTTCCTGCCACGTTGGCGATATCTTTTTTATCAACTA
Organism: Megalonaias nervosa; assembly: GCA_016617855.1. Lineage (NCBI taxonomy): Eukaryota > Metazoa > Mollusca > Bivalvia > Unionida > Unionidae > Megalonaias > Megalonaias nervosa. The sequence goes on along the minus strand of JAECUM010002754.1, from coordinate 57,492 downwards.
CTTTTTCCCATTTAGTAAACATATCTGCTTTTATGCATATTATTAAAAGCTGCATTTCTACATTTGAGCCTATTTCATTTCTTGTTCTTCTTCTTCTTCTTCTTCTTCTTTTTCTTCTGCTCTTTCTTTCTCCCCCCCCCTCCACAACAGGATGTACAGATCTTAAATTGTGTCAACTGCATACCATCTAGCGTACATTTATGCATTCAATGAGGTGCCATCAAGAAAGGACAGAAAATGAAGTCCAAACAGCAAAAAGTGGGGTTCAAGCATTAACTTTTATACAATTATCTGTCTGCATGACTCATGGAAACTGTCAGTGACTGAAGTTACGTTCCCAGTTGTTATGCATCACCCATACAGTATATCCTTAATATAAAAAAAAAATTAAGAAGAAACAAAATAAGAAAAACAAAATCGTGATTAAATATAGTAATAATTATTTTTAAATAACAATTTTAACTCGCATCACGATCGTGTCTGAAAAAGATGTATGCATAAAAAAGTTGTTGATTGCAAACTAATTAAGTAACAATTGAACATTGGATAAAGAGATGCTACCGAACTAGACTGCAAGCTTACCAATGCCAAACAAAACTCACGTTTGAATGTAGAAATAAACACAATAAAGAAAGAAATCTCTTAAAAGTAACATCAAAATTATTCTAATCTGTTTTATAAAGATGATACTCTCTGAAATCTTAAGATGCAACCGCTCCTAGATGTCTCCACTTTACCCACCCCCACAGTATCAATCTACGCATGAAACGTGTTAACAAAACAAATAAATCTCTCCATTTCCGTACGAATATAGCCATTATTTTCACAAAATAAACAGTGTGAAGTATGACGATTTTTGCTTTTAAAACACATATACTAAGAAGAAAGTCTACGTATTTAAGTAGATGTACGTAAATATTTCACTTTGTATTGTCACTCGTAGCTTTGTCATTCGTAACAATACAATGTTTCCACATGACCCGTGAAATACGTCCATACATCTACTCAGAAAACGTCGATTTTCTTTTTATTATATGTTTTAATAGTAAAAATCTTTGATTTCCATATTGGTCCTTAACTTAAATATTGATACTTAACTTGTTTCTGCTTGACCTCTTTGGAAATTCAGTTTTCCTCAGTCCTAGATCTGTCTTTCATATCAAGCTTTCAGATTATTACATTGGAACTCTTATCTGATTAGTCGATCCATTGACTTAGACTTTGAGATCATTACAATTGAACTCCCGAAATTCCTTTAACTGCTGTAAATGGGTCTCCACTTTCTTCATGACCACATAAACAGCCTCTGGTTGGATTTCTTCTAAGAGAGCATGGATTTCTTCTTCGAGTCTGTCACATTGGAAAAAGTTTCATGGTTGTGGAAAAAGTAAGCCGCACAACAGGAAACATTGTGATCCATGTAGAACAATTGTAACAAGAAAAGCTACCCCTTCTTTCCATTACATTCTGTTGATTATACGATAACATTTATTTTCAGGAAAATGTGATTCGTGACACCTTCAGTTTGCCATGTGGTTTTGTCTCTTTGCAAACTGCACAGAACCCGTCTTCTTTAAAAGAGACGCCACAAGAGTTATAAGTATTACTAGACACCATACGAGTTGCACGCGTCACACACACACACACACACACACACACACACACACTGCTTCCAATTCCGGTGATAAAATTTGCTGTTCTCATACATATTTGGTCATTTCATGTTTCACGTCTTCGATTGAAATGTAAGGATACAAACTTTGTTTAACAGAATGTGCGGGCACACGGCAACTGTCTTCGTACGATGAACTTCCCCAAACAAACGCAGACATGTTGGTACATTTTCAGTCGCCATAGTTGACAAAAGCCCCGTGATTTATTGGCCTTTGTAGTGCGACAATTCTTCTTTATTGAAAATCATTGTACGTGTCGTGCATCCAGGACTATCATCATGTCCGTGTCATGCATAGAGGACTAGCATATTATCCGTGTCTGTATGTTGGATGATTTGTATGGTTAATAAATCTAAGACTAGCATACTATCCGTGTCTGTATGTTGGATGAGTTGTATGTATCATGCATCTAGGACTAGTCTACTGTTCGTCTCATGCATCTAAGACTAGCATAAAGTCCACGTTATATATTTAGGACTAACATAATGTCCGTGTCTGTATGTTGGATTATTTCTATCTGTCAGGCATCTAGGACTAGCATACAGTCCATGTCTGTATGTTGAATAAGTTTTAGGTGTTATGCATCTAGGACAAACATACAGTCCATGTCATGCATCTAGGACTATTATACTATCCGTGCGTGTATGTTGGATGAGTTGTGTGTGTCATCCATATATGTTTATCATATTGTCCGTGACTTGCTTTCAGGACTGGCATACTGTCCACTTCACGCATTTAGGACTAGTATACAGTCCATGTCTGTATGTTGGATGAGTTGTATGTGTCATTCATTTAGGACTAGTATACAGTCCATGTCTGTATGTTGGATGAGTTGTATGTATCATTCATCTAGGACTAGTATACAGTCCGTGACCGTATGCTGAATGACTTGTATGTGTCATGCATCTAGGACTATCATATTTTCCGTGTCTGTATGTTGGATGGGTTGTATATTTTATGCATCTAAGACTAGCATTCTGTCCATGTCATGCATCTACGACTAGCATACTGTCCATGTCATGCCTTTAGGACTAGCATACTCTCCATGTCATGCATCTACGATTAGCATACTGTCCATGTCATGCATCTACGATTAGCATACTGTCATGTCATGCTTCTAGGACTAGCATACTGTCCATTTCATGCTTCTAGGACTAGCATACTGTCCATTTCATGCATCTACGATTAGCATACTGTCCATGTCATGCATCTACGATTAGCATACTGTCCATGTCATGCTTCTAGGACCAGCATACTGTCCATATCATGCATCTACGATTAGCATACTGTCCATGTCATGCATCTACGATTTGCATACTGTCCATGTCATGCATCTACGATTAGCATACTGTCCACGTCATGCATCTACGATTAGCATACTGTCCATGTCTGTATGTTGGAGTGTTGTATTTGTCATGAGTCTAGGATTAACATAATACTAGTCTCTGTACGTTGATGAATTGTATGTGTCATGCATATTGTCCCTGTCATGAATTCAGGACTAGCATACTATCCGTCTCATGAACGATGACAAGCATAGAATCCATGGATATATATATCTATATATATATATATATATATATAAGTATATATATATATATATATATATATATATATATATATATATATATATATATAATATAATATAATATAATATAATATAATATAATATAATATAAAAAGGATAACGTTATAAAGCTGATCACAATGACCGCTGATGTTGTTGTGGTGGTGGTTTTAATGTCTTTTTCAGCATACGATAGGCTATACATGGTTTCCAGTATAACTGGTGGATGGTGGAGAAAGAGCCCTTGAAAACCCCGGTAAGAACCATCGTCCCATGGTAAGCTGCTGGCAAGCTTTCTCACATACCCAGATTGGCTGAGCTCGAGACTCTTACCCACGCAGACAGAGGTGAGATCGGTAAAGGCGAGAGCCTTAACCATTTGACCATCTAGGGCCCCGACAGTTGATGATACTGATGACAGGGGTAGAGCTATAGTTTCAGTGGTAGTACCGCTTCTATGCGTCTAAACCGTGGTCTTCTTGACACAACTGCGTTGGTACAACTTCGAGTATTTACCTACCTACGTGCATAGTCAGTTTTATTCCTGTTATAATTCAGTTTTTCCCAACTTTTTTCTCAAAATCCACAACCTGTAGCAATGCTGCAATTCCACAGTGGTTTTGTCTGATAAGTGTAATTAAGCACGCAAAAATACCTCGAAATATTCTCCATAAATTTTGTTTTGGATATGTTTTGTTTTTTGTTTTGGGTTTTTTTGGTGGGGCGTGTTTTGGGGGATTTTATTTATATTTTTTTGGCGTGGTTGTTTTCGTTGTTTTGTTGTTGTTTTTTATCTACATCAAAATTGTCAAATGTGCTGCCCCTGTGTACGTGGGATAGATCCATTGCCTAACAGATTGAATTGTGACGTCATACATGTGCATAAAGACAGTATTGATCGTAGTTCTGAACCAGGGCTCAGGAAGATCGCTCGTCCTGATCGGGTAAAAATTGGTTGAATTTAGTAAAACATTACTACTTACTCATCGCATGGTCGAGCAGATGCAGAACTGCATCCTGGAAATGAAATGTGTGTATTCTCTATAAATTACATGCGCCGAAATTCAACATCGCTTAACATTTAGAATGTGTTAATTATCCATTCCTTTTGCTCATTTGCCTTTTTGTTCTCAATCTCAAACATGTTGCAAAGGAAGCTGACTGTGTCGTTTTATTTACAGATACTCGATGTCGTTTTTTGCACAAGTACTACAATGAGTAAAGCTAATGAAAATATAATGTTTCGGAGTGGAAAGATCTTGTTTAAAACGTTTCTAATATATGGCTCCTTTGATAAATATAATATAAGAGACAAGATTTTAGTTCAAGAAATTGCAGTTTTCCTCGATTTCTTAATGGAGTTCGCGTTTACAGAAACACTTTTGAGTAATCAAGGTTTCAAGTTCATGTGGAGCAATGTTCCCTTTCAACGGGTTACTAACTAGACCCGCTAGAAGTTAAGAACCAGAGAATATCAAAACTGTTTGATTTATTGTCTGTTTAAAATATGCTTCCCCATGGTCACCACGATATTCAGGACTGCAATTGTATTGATACTTTGTCATGCCAAAGATAAGACGCCTGCATGTATTCATATAAGTACGTAATTACTTTTCACAAGCGAAATTTTGCTAACTTATATTTGAAAGAATTTTGTTAAGTGTCACCGCCGATCTACACCAACTTTCACACAATGAGCGCCATTATAATCTACTTATAAACTCATACTGTCGAGACCAATGTTTAAAGCTCTATCTTTAATACGAATATATATTAATATTTAATATTCTCATGATTTTGACTCATTCAAGTATCAAACTTGAATCGGGTACCTTCGAGATTTTTCTTCTTAGTAATAAAGTATTTTAGTGGACAAGAGCACTGTGCTGAGTACATAAGGACAAGGACGAGTAACTGTTGCATTACACTCGTCCCAGCGACCAGTGATTTTTTTTTTCATTAGACCTGAGACTGTTCCTCACCTGGACCTAACCTGCACTGAGGACATGCCACACTTATCATTAGTTGGTAACTCAGTACAGCCAGTACCTGGGTTGTTTCAATTTCTTTTAAATTTGAAAGTACGTTGTTTGCCCCTGTATAATCATTTCTGATTATATCTTCATTGATTTCTACACTAAAGTAAACCAAAAAAAAAAGCAGAGGCAAGGGGAAGCGCGGAGCAAGCCCCATCTCTCCATATCAGCGCGTGGTCACCGAACGTTTCCTTGACTAAGTTTCCCTAAGAGTTATCTGATTAAAATTATTCACTGGAACGCTTGTAACGCAGTCTCCCCCCCCCCCCCAATCTGGGTTTTCAAACTATAGACCAAATGATATCCCTGGATCTGCTCCTGAAACGTGCATTTTACATTGCAAAATTAAAATGTGAACATGTTATTATAATTATATATTTATTGTAATAATTACATGTTTTAATTTTCTTTATCCACATTTGAAGTGCTCCCTACTATTAATACAGGAATTAGCATACTGCATATACTTGTTGACCTTACTTACGATGACACAAAGCAATGTTGTTATTATTATGAGGCCATAATTGACTGTCCAGAGAAATAAACTTAAACGTCTTAGACAAAGTGTACACTTTGCTAATACAAGTATAGACCACGAAGAAAAAAACGTTTTAAATGAATTATGGAGAATACAAAATATAGTCCTGTTAGCCAATAACAATAACAAGGAGGCATCAATGGTTTGTTTACACGAGTGAATTTTGATTAAAACGTTGCAAAATCTGAAGCGGGGGGGTCCAAAGGGATTGAATGATAAAAGTTATACTGGCACACGATTTATTATGTCTGATAGACTATGCTACTGCATACAGTTTTAATTTAAGATTAACTGTCCGATCATTTATTTTTTCGGGACGGGGCTGAAAGAATTTATGATTCGGTCAGTTAAGTTACAGCAAAGAGTGAAGACAACAAGCTTTGTAAAATTTAACAAATAATTTATTTCCCTAGAATACAAAGTGAAAAATTAGGAATAAAGAACTTACGGTTTTACGAATTAACTAATCAAGAATTAAGAAATAGAAGTCCTAGTAATAAAAAGTCCTGAATGAAATCCAAAATGGAAGGCGATGACTTCTGTTATGGTGAGCGAAGTGCTGTTGTGTCAACAGTCCTTTGTTGAATCACAGAAAATATTATTCCAGTTTTGAATTCAGTATAACTTCCCATAAATGTCCTTATCCAAAATTTCCCATAAATGTCCTTATCCAATAATATTGTAGGAGCACTTATGTATTTCCATGGAAAAGAATCACTTGAATTCAATAAAATAAAAATTCAACCCAAACTGGTCACAACATAAAAACAACTTAACGTGTCAATTGTTTGGAGCCCGGGTGACAAACTTCTATCAAAAACAACAGTTATACGCTAATTAAGACGCAAAACAGATTCCCGGATGAGGGTCAAAATTTCATTCTTATGGAAAAAAAATAGAAGTTTGTTATGCTATTTGTCACGTAGTCCAGGAATGACCTTGATTTAACTTAAAGATTCTTACTCTGAGAAAGATTTTAAAAAAATTTTAAAAAAAGTTGTTTACCAAAACTGTCACTGATTCTGAATCAAGGTCAGAAACTAGATACAATGTTAGTTGTTTACGTCAATGAAATAAAAAAACAAAAAAAAGATCAATCAGTTTAAACAAAACTGAACTCAATTTTACATTACAATAGCATGTAATCAATTGTAAAAATGTAAAATTAACAACCAAACAATTAAATTTAAATATACATAACATCAGACTGATACTTGCTTAGATATTTTATTTATTACTATTTTAAGCTAAAGATTCGAACGTAGATATGAAACACATATGTATTATCTGTGAGCAAATTAGGATATATCAAGATAATAATGTACATTGCATACTGAGGATAATAATAAAATTGCATGTAATCGACTGACGGTCACATATGATCATATAAAAGGTACACAACCCCACCGACAATAAATATCAAAATAATTTATTCAGCAAGAGTTCCGTCCCTTTATTCAACGCGTACCAACCATAGTGAAAGGAAAGAAATAATCTCAGTTAGCTTTAATTCACTTCACATGATGTGGACTTTTGTATGAGGATGGTATTCGAGAGTCGTTTGAATATATGAAGCACCAATTAAGGACGCGTGGAAATTATCCGGTATTCAACATTTAAATACACTAACTTAAAATTATTTGCTCATTCATTCCATTTAAATTATTAATTTGTCTCAATTGAAAAATAATTTCTATTAAAATATCGTGTTTTTTTTTATCAAGACATTAACTTTAGTACTTTCATAATTAAACTGTAAATGTATGTGATACAATAAAAAAAATCATTGATCATTTGATCAAATGCAATATAACTGCCAAGCTCGTATGCTACTTTAGAACCGGAAACTTGCAGTCAATCGTAGGTCAGAAGTATACTTTTTTTATTGTTGTGTCATAACACTATTTTCAGTACATGATAGGCTATACATGGCGGCCAGTTAAACTGCTGGAAGAAGAACACTGAAAAATTCTGAGAAGCATAACCAACTCACTGGAAGCTGCTGGCAAGCTTTCTCACATATCCCGAGGCTCGAACCCACATATATATATATATATATATATATATATATATATATATATATATATATATATATATATATAGATAGATAGATAGATAGATAGATAGATAGATAGATAGATATATTAACCTTTATAAGTACCATTTTGTTATTAGCATGAGATGGGTTGGGGTGTGGATTTCATTTCCAATCAAGTTTGTTAATCAGCTTAAAATATTATGAATGGCTTTTCTCTTTCATGCTTTAATAGAGCGTTTCACATTTTAAAATATCGTTAACTAAATCAGTGGCGTCACTGGGGGGTGGGGTGCGGGAGGTGCGGACCGCACCGGGTGCCACCATCAGAGGGGGAGACACGAAAATGACTGTCTATACAATTTTTGAATTTTATTGCAGGAAGGAGGTCCATGGGGGTGACACCATGAGTTACCGCACATGACTGTCCGTAAAATTTTTGAATTTTTGTGCAGGGAGGAGGTCCATGGGGTGTGACACCATGAGTTACCGCACGTGACTTTCTATACAATTTTTGAATATTTGTGCAGGAAGGAGGTCCATGGGGGTGAAACCATTTGTTACCGCACTGGGTGACACTGTCCCTATTGACGCCACTGAACTAAATGTTGTCCTGCTTCTAAATATTTCTTATTTATATTGTAATTATGTATTTAGGATTCATTAACAAAGTCAAAATTTTTGTCGTATCTGTTAGGATGGAATTTTTCAGTAAATTGTATTAAAAACAATTTTTTATTCTTGTAATATAATGGTGTACTATTTCAATAAAGAGTTTGTTTTTCTATATGAAATCCTGCACATTGTACAATACTTAAGTTGGCAAATTTACAACTCTGCAGCAACAGTGCTGGATAAGCGAATTTCTTTCTGCCAAGTATATCACTAACTTTTCACGTGTTCATGGAAAAATGTCTGATGACGTATAGACCCAGACGGTAGTCGGTAAGAAAACGATGAAGCCTCACTTTGAGATTCTGGCGAAACCCAAGCACTGAAATGTATGACCACATTTGGTCGCGTCTTGAGTAACTGTGTATAAGAAGCGAAAAGATTTGCTTGGCAAAATTAGTCCGCTTCGTCGGAACTCAAAGCGGCTTGTATCATTTACAGGTAAGCTACCGTCTACGTACAATTTTCTATACAGTATCAGGATTTTTAATGTTAAGATGTTAAAGTTAGAGTTCAGTCTAAGATGAGTACATTTGCAGCATTGGATTATTTTAATATTTCTTCATTTTTTCTTTAATATAATTGTTTGAAGAACTTATATTTACTTGTAATTTTTATTATTGATTTTTGTAAAGGGCGACGTTCGCTACCAACTTCATACTCAGTAATAATTAATTCAGAAATGAGATACTCTTTAAATAATAGAGTTTAATATGTTGGTATTTTATATTAAATTCAGTAAAATATATTTCTACTAAATGATTGCGGTAGTAGTCTGAAATATTGAATTTTAGATTCTTTGGCTATCGTGAATTTATTATTCGATATTTAATTATCTGTATGATATTCTAAAAGGCAGAAATTATACAAATGTATGATCTTGGTAAGCGAAGGAATATCGTAGTTTGTATGTATCTCTTATATCCGTAATTTAAGTTTATGTAGATTGATACTGGAATGTAATTTTGTATGTTGAGTGTTTCAATAAAGTTAGTCCGTTTCGTCAGAACTCAAAGCGGTTTGTATCATTTACAGTATCCCGTACCTCCGCATTGCCAGAGCTTCCCCAAAGGAATATAGCCGTATCTACACCGTTATGAGTGACACCTTCTCTAAGAGAGACTGAATTCCTCTTTTTCTCTCTCTCTTTCTTTCCTTCCGGCCATGGAATAGAGCATTGCTAAGAGATTACGAAAAACTTTTTCGTAAAATAGCCATTAATCTCTAGTTGATGAAAACGTGAGAATGATTAATTCCAGGAGGCAGAAAACTGAGAAACAAATCCATGCAAATCGAAAGGTCTTTGCCTTAAAGATATATATAATAAAAAGAAAATCTTCTGTGTATTTAGTACAGATAAGAAAATATTTCACCAGTAAAGAAGAAACATTTGTATTGTCACTAATGACTTTGTCACAACGTAAGGTTTCCACTTTACTTGTGAACTATCTCATTATATTTACTAAAGTGAAGGTAAAAAAACTCTATGAAGATGGTAGATATCCTCTATATACATGCAATTTTCCAAGAATTTTATGCAGACTTCATGAACATCAAAACCACCTTGAACTGGTAATTTTCAAAATAAAACTGAAATAAGACAGTATATAGCAGTACGCATTTAATAAGAATAGATAAAGCAGAATGAGCGTTAATAAAACACTGCCGCAGTCTTGTTAGTAGACCGCTCTAAAGCACACAAGCAGGTTTTTTAAAATTTATTTTATTAGTTCATGCACTATTTACATATAATAGAATATCAGCCTGCATCATGCATACTGTACACTTAGTATATAATAGAATATCAGCCTGCATCATAATATTGTACACTTAGTATATTATAGAATGTCAGCCTGCATCGTACATATTGTACACTTAGTATATAATACAATATCGACCACCATTGTATACGTTCTACACTTGGTACATAATACAATATCGGCAAGCATCGTACAGATATATTGGTATACGTTTGTACAGTGGGTATACAATAAACTATGCTCATCAATGATCTGTGTTATGCATTTGCCGCGATTAAGGCATTAAAATCAGCGTATATAACGCGAAATTCCAATCATCAATTTATGACAATTAAAATTCACAACATCGCTAGACTATAACTATTTCATTCTTGCTGACGGAATAAGATTATTACACGCAAGGAGTCTCATACCGAGCGATTCACACAACTGCGTGAGCGTGGCTTGATAGTCCATGCTTTTTACTTATTTCCAAGGACCGCAAGACAAAAGTCATTGTCAACTGAATGGTTTCTACAAGCGCAAATACTACATATGTTTGTATCTAATCATCTAATGACTGCACGTCACGAAACTCTAATTTCACACTTGCATCTTTTTTCCTGTTTAACATATGTGTGTTTTCTTAGTAAATCTTTCCAAGTAGAATATTACTACTTCACAGCATGCAATACAAAGCCCCACCCAAACACCGAATACAAAGAATATTCCTAACTCAAATTACTAAACATGTTTATCTAAAAATATCCAGAGAATATTGTATCTAAAGAAATTAGGGAGCGTCAATTTTACGAAACTAATCCATACTGTCATGAAATCTCGTAAAGATCGTAAATTATGACATTTGCTCCTGGAAAATGGCTAATTACTTGGGTTGAGTAATATCTTCCGAACACTGAGTCCCCCGTAATGAAACAAGTAATTACATGTATCTAACAAGCTATAAATGGAGATGTAAATACGAATCGTACATAACCTACGTTTATTTCAAATTCATTGTTGCTCATCTGCTAATTTGATTTTTAAAAGTAATTCATTGTTAAAAAGTTTAATAAAAATAAAGCAATTACTCATGAACTTTAACAAAGATGAATTACTATCTTTTATAAAAAAAACAATAGAAATGACTGCTGTCAATTTGCACCTATGTTATTGACACCCTCGCTATCTCTATGATCGGAGTGGCCGTGTGATTGACCGGGAAGTTGCAAATGAAAATTTAGTTCGATGCATTAGCAACTTCTTGGTCAATCTAAATATAGTAAATAGCCAGAACGGCATGCATTTCGTTGTCTATATATAATTTGATGTATGAACCATGAGTAAGCATTATGGCATCAGGAATGCAAATGTGTTTGCCTGGATCCATGTGTTGCATTGATACATAACGGACATAATTGATTGGTCTTGTTGTCAGGATTTGGACTAGAAAACTGTCACGATATGGATTAATAAACTGTCACGATACGGACTAATAAAATGTCACGATACGGACTAATAGTTTAATAGTCACGAGACGGACTTATTAACTGTCAGGATGCGGACTAATAAACTGTCAGGATACGGACTATTAAACTGTCACGATACGGACTAATAAACTGTCAGGATACGGACTATTAAACTGTCACGATACGGACTAATAAACTGTCAGGATGCAGACTAATAAACTGTCACTATACTGACTATAGTTTAATAGTCCCGGTACGGACTGATTAACTGTCAGGATGCGGACTAATAAAATATCACGATACTGACCAATAAATTAACAGGAGGCCTTGTAACTCGCTACCAGTAGGAACTATTTTTCTATTTTAACACTCATTTTCCTATAGTAAAACCGACATTAATATCCGCAACTCTTGATACAGAAGCTGTTATCTCCTCAGTATAATTAAAATCAGATCTCCACTGTCATAAGTGTAGAGATCTGATTTTAATCAGACTGTTATCTCCTATAAGGAAACGTCTTCAGATCCTCCAGTATATCACTAGTATCCCCTAAAATAAAACGTCTCTGGATCCTTAAATAATCACTGTTATCGCCAGAAACAAAACGTCCTCAGACTCGCAAATAAATTAAAATTTTTTTTTTCATTATTAACTTGAAAACTCCACTGTAAAAAAGAGGTCTAAAGGCTTACATGAAAGAGAATGTGTAACCTAATTAATGTTTCATTTCCTGTTCCGTTTGTTTCTTATCCCCGTGTATTTGTGTCGTTTATCGTTAAAAACAATTATAGATAACAGTCACGCGTAAGAGAAAATTACCAATGAACTATTGACCAATGGTGTAATGAGCACGTGACAGGCATTTATAACTGTTCGCAAAATGAAAGATCCTGATAGTGTTAGTTCTTAATTACTCTGTTTCTTTATAAATAAAAATAAACGAAAGTCCTTTTTCTGTGTACCATAACTACATCAGGTAATAAACAGACGATAGTCCTTTTTCTCTGTACCTTGGCTACACCATGTAATAAACAGACGATAGTCACTTTTTCTGTGTACCTCGGCTACATCAAGTAATAAACAGACGATAGTCCTTTTTCTGTGTGCCATAGATAATACATCAGGTAATAAACAGACGATAGTCCTTTCCTGCGTACCTTAGATAATACATTAGGTAATAAACAGACGATAGTGACTTTTTCTGTGTACCTATGCTACATCAAGTAATAAACAGACGATAGTCCTTTTTCTGTGTACCATAGATAATACATCAGGTAATAAACAGAGGATAGTCCTTTCCTGCGCACCTTAGATAGAAAGATAGTTATACAGGCACCGTAAAATACATATTTTTGTACCTGTTTATGTTGTACATTGTGTATTTTACTTTTCTTGTTAATGCTGTGTTGCAAAACCTGTATTAGAATCGATGCCTATGGCTACTCGTCCAATACAGGTTCTTCAATACAATATGGGCTAGCACAATAAATCTCCATGGTTATATCGTCAAGTAGGTATAACAAGCTAATCAGAAGATGTTCGTGCTAAGATTTTCTTCATATCTCATTTGGATGCATTGAAAATAATAACTGGAAAATTATGACTCATTGTGATTTATTTTCACACTTGGTGGTCAAACATTATACAAAATCAGATCCTGGAGATTAATGCTAAACAAAAAGGCTATGTCTAACATTAAATTATGTGTATATAACAATACATACCTAATGAAATAGCCGAGGATCTCCCAAAAAGTTTGAGAGACTAGAATTTTAAAGAATATATAGATGGAAATCTAAATATGTCCGCATAATGTTTATTCGATACATTTATAAAACACACATTACCAAACTTTGCATGGCTCTCTTACAATTTGGTTGGTTTAGATAGATTGCAATTCAAACATGTTCGAAACATATCAACATGACAAGAATATTTTTCTTTACAAATGGGAAGGTGCCGAGCATAACAATATTCTTTATTTAGCCACAAATGTACATTTTCGTAATTGTTGCTCTGTTATTATTTTATACTTTATTACTTTTTAATGAATGTAAATCGGTTTCCCTCAAATATCAGTGCAGATTAGTTTATGATAAAAAAACCCCTATAAAACGCGTGTTGTTTCCTCGAATTAGCCTCGCTAATACCTTATTACATATACACTAATGATAGCTTCTCATTTGCATTGCGAGAGAAGACCGACACCAGCACCAATTCTGACAAGATATAATAATAAATACAATTCCATCATCATCATCATCTTTCAACGGGAGAAATTTCAATGGATGTAATTCCTTAGTTGTCAGTCTAATTACATTTCGTAATTTTCCAGCTATATCCTATGTCACGGAATTGTATAAATCCCTTTGTCATTTATTAAAAACATGTACTCGGGTTTCGTGTTTTGTATACAAAGATGCCCGAGGGTGATTTACGTATATTGTACAAAATTTTGAAACAGTGAGTTCGGTTCATCCTATGCCGCACGTCCGAACTGCTTTCGATGGGAAAAACCGATATTCATCAAGCGCACAGATGATGTAGGGCTACATCGTCTGTGTATAAATACCTCACAGAAGGACGAAAACATCACACTACGGAAACGTCTTGTCAGTGAGCAGTCTACTTAAGGACTTGTAGATTTCCTGTAGAGGCATGTGAGTTATTTATTAATTTCTTATGTATATTATAGGTTATAACTATTGTACTACCACGGTTATTTTTGTATGTTTTCTATGTAACTCCGGCTTGCGTAGTATAATGCAAATATTTTCTATTCTCGTATGTAACTTAACAGGAGATCTATATTAGCAATAAAGTTGCATTTTATTAAGAAACGTTTAGTACCATAGGATTCTTATCGGACACAGGTAGGTTCACTTCTGAACCTGTTTTTTGCCTTGTAATGTTGTGCCGATAATGTAATTTGTATAGCTTACTGTATATAATGTCATTACGTGTTATCGTATGTGACCGTGTCATTATTAGTACACGGTGTTAGATTTATTTTCAACTGATCAGAGTAGACAGGGTAGCAGCTGTAGAGCTGACCATAACGCTGACCATAGCAGCTGTAAAGCTGACCATAGTGATCTAGAGTTGACCATAGCAGCTGTAGAGCTGAATATAGTGATCAGAGTTGACCATAGCAGCTGTAAAGCTGACCATAGCAGCCAAAGAGCTGACGATAGAGCTGACGACAGAGCTAGTTGAATAGCAGCCTTAGAGCTGATTGAACAGAGTTTTGCTTGTTGAGTAGCAGGTGATCGGACGTTGCTGACCGATTGGTGAGCGCTGATTGTCTGATTGACCAAGTGATTGAATGGTGGTCCATGATTACCTGTAAAGCTGACTGCTTGATTGACCAGTGTGACTGGTAGCCAAGTATTCTAGTGACGGAGTGTTTAGTGTAACTCCATACATGTATTCTATTAGTCGTGGACTAATTTTGTTGGGGCTTTTTTAATACACAGTGGTTTGGGACTGTAAAGATATATTGTATGATATCTGTCCCATTTTTACATAATTTTACTATTTGAGTAAAATACATCATTTTTTACTGCTTTGAGTGAATACGTCATTTTTACTATATCAGTAAATTACATAATTTTTACTATTTGAGTAAAACACACCTTTCTTTTCGTCGTGTGAAATTACTGTGAATCATTAACCTTTGTCTTTGTACTATATAAGGTCATTTACTTCTATTCACATTATGTTACATTATTAGGATTGTGTTAATTTATCCAGTAGTTAGATCCTATACACGCACGTATTTTTTTATTTTTTTTTCATTTGAGTCAATCATCAATAAACATTGCATTTGTATCAACCATCATTAGTGTTTCGTTATAAATCCGACCCCAACCCGGTCATCTTGTTACATCCTAATTTTCAATGTTTTTATTCTACAATAATTTTTTTTTTCATTTTCAACTTTACCCTGTAGGAAAGACATATTAAATGTTTCGTATTAGCTATTTCGTCTTGACGGAGTAAACAACAGTTATCAGAAGTTATCTCTGACACAGAAAGCAATGACCCTCAGAGCGGTTTACATTCACATACATTCCTGAGAAAATGACCAAACAGGATTCATATGAATAATGACCAGGATATCCATAGTAGCAAGGCGTGGGTGAGACTATTTAACCATTCCACCACCTCCACATTGTGTTTGCCATAGAGATTCAAAGTCCAACCCATCTCAAAGATCCTGTTGTAAAAACACACACACACACACACACACACACACACACACAGACACAGACATATATATATATATATATATATATATATATATATATATATATATATATATATATATATAGACTAATATATCACTTCAGATACAAAAGAAAAGCATGTTAATACCTGGGGGAAGATTGCTAAAGTACTGCAATTGATTGTCATTTGCGATGATAAGTAGATTAGCTCTTTCAGTTTCACATGTATCCATTGCCTTCCAATAACCCACACTTGTGTTGTGATGCTTATAACACACTCCAAGAGTCTGGTCTTATATATATTCTCCATCGCAATGTTGTGTATCTGCAACTCAGAAATTAAGTAAATTAAGTAAATATCAGATTTTTATATGAGCGCTTACTACATTTGATTTACATTAAATTTATTTATTTTTTTTGTGGTTTTAATTCCAGCTGACAAAAACTGATGAGAATTAATATCACAGTCGTATATTCGTGAATGTCCCTAAGAGCAGTCTAATATATATATATATATATATATATATATATATATATATATATATATATATATATATATATATATATATATAATAATAATAATAATAATAATAATAATAATAAAAACATGTTCAAAGCAGTTTGATCTACCAATATTATTGGGTTATCAAGTTGTGATCATGGAGCATTGATATGAATATATAAGATTGTTTTCAGAGTAGCCTATGGTTTCTTTACTCTCTAGATCAGTGACGAATTTCCACGCATTAATAATTAACGACATAAAGTTAGTAAGGGGAGAAAAATATTAATAATCCCCGCTTTTCACCCAAACTTGACATGCTTCACAATTTATTTGAAAACCCTTCTGTTTTCACCCCCACACCTCTCTCTCTCTCTCTCTCTCTCTCTCTCTCACACACACACACACACACACGCACACACACACACACACCTTCTAATGCGTAATTGACAAAATACATGAAAATATGTGAATTGAGACATAGAAAGAGTGAGGGTTTGATGAATCCTTTGAAACTGAACTTACACCAAGTAACCTGCAAGATCGTATTTGGTCGTAACGGTATACACTTTCAATGAGATCTTTCTACAATGTTCACAATAGCAACAATACAAAGTTAAAATAACCTGTTGAAACTGAAAACACACGTAATGTAAAAATCTATAATAACGTTATAAAACCAGAGTACTTTTTTAAATATCCAAATTTCACAAGGCCACTTCCCCCGTTCATCTCACTCACTGTGCTGGTTTAGCAAGCAGCATACTAATCGACCAGCAGACAAAACAAAGGATGGACAATGATATTAAACCCTGTAAAGCAGTTATAAAATAAGGCTGACCGTTCGAGTTCCATTATCCAAAATGTTGTGCCAGAGATCATCTCAACTCCTTTACTCCTTTTCTAAAATTAAAATATCACTATAATTTTGTATCCAAACTAAAAGTGTGATATGTATTGAATTTTCTTCTATATATTTAATGAAAAGTGTCCAACAATTCCATCGCAGTCAAGATTCATTGAATCTCAAATTCAATTTCTCCCTGATAAGAAATGGGGATATAATAATATTGTGCTATTATTCCTTTCTACATAAATGCAAAATGATCTTTTACATATTATTGTCGCAAATTAACACTAACCATAGTTTTGAGGTAAGGGAATACGTAACTCGTTTGTGCTAGACAGCAATCGCTTGTAAGCTCATGGCGATAAAAGTGTGGTATCGTACGACTGTTTATCTAATCTTCATATATTCTACTTTCACAGTTGTCGTCAGTATATTGGATTTGTTCTGCTTACGTAATTCGTCAACATTTTACATGCATGTGTGGTAGTTCCATCCTTGCTGCACAGCTTGACTACCAGGGAGACCACGTTTGTATGACGGAGACCTCAAACATGTTTCCAATGAAGGATGGTGGAAGAATGACCTGCAGGATAAATCCATTCCGCAAAACAAGGTACAATCGATCAACGGGCAGTCAGTTTTTACCACAAAATAATTGATGAGTCCTGGTTGTTTTCGGAGTCGTGATCCGATTCCCAGGCGCTGCAAATACTTGTATCTGTAGAGGAAATTAAAGTGTTAATTATCGAGGACCCCATAAAACCACTTTTGCAAGATCCGTGATTCTGGATAACTATGTCTTTGAAGATTGTTTGGTTCAAATAATTTGGTTACTAGCAGTCGTAATGTCTTTTTCAATGTCATTTAAAGGCTCATTTTCAAAATCATTTTTGAGTACCCAAGACAAAGAAAAGATAATTATATAATTAGGTAGCTAGACAATAAAACTGGCTCTTAAACATATATTTCCAGCCAGTTTCTTCATCTACGTTTTACATACTTGTGTAATACTTCCAACCTTTTTGAGGTGCAAAATCAGCAGGAGGATCATGTTTGTATGACTAAAATGGCAGTCAGACATTTCATCACAAAAAGATAGTGAAAAAACGGCACCCAGAAGGAATACCAGCCACATATATTACAACAGAGTAGCAACGAGATGAGATTATTTTCATTCAGATGTGTCTTGTTTGCTCTCAAAGTCTTGCTTCAGTACCGATATGTTGCTTGAAATATCTTGGATAAAATACTAAACAAATTATTGACGACCGTGACCCAAACAACCTTTGGCTGTCAAATATATCAGGGGAGGTCCTTAATCGTTATTGGCGTAGAGATTGTGTATTTGAGTTTTGTTTTCAATGTCAGTGTCGAGAGCCAGCTTACTATTTGTAATTCCTGTACATTAATATTTATTCCTTTAAAAGGAAGTGTCGAAATATAACTAAACGTTGCCCATAAAATGCAAGAATCAATCTTGATACAATATGTAAATATGAACATCACAGAAAAAATATAATTACATGAGAACCTTAAAAGTTAATATTGGTCAGTAAGAAAGCAAATTACAATAAGTATATTTTATTTTCAATCGAATCAAATCAAGCACTTAATTTGCATGTTTGAAGTTTTCATTGATAAACCATGCTTGTCAGAGACCACATCATGCACAAATTACCAAACATACTGCATAATTTGTAATAGGCAAGATGCCGGTACAGAAGATCAATATAAGCAATATATGCAAATAAATATTTTACTTGTATTGAAATAATATTGGATGCTAAAATTAACTGCCTTTTGGAAGAAAATAAAACGTCCTTGCAATAGATTTCAAAAAGGATGAAAATGAAATTGTTTTAGTATGACAAGTATACGATTGCTTATAGGGATTGAGATCTTTTCATCATTGTTTAAATTATACATAAACTATATAACAAGAAACGCTCATTGAAATTACTTCCCACGTAGGAGACGTAAATTTAAAGTAGTAAATCTACAGTTCATTTCTAAAACAATGATATAAACTTATACACATCTGCCTTGAAAACGTTCTGTAATTGAAGTTTTGATCTTATGCTCTCGTTAAAAATATTCCCGTCACTTGTTTTATTCTGTTGTTGTTGTTTTTTTGTTTTTTTTTTTTTTTTTTTTTTTATCTTTCGTTGCCTATTGTTTTTATGGTGGTCAGGCTAGATTTATGGCACTGTTCTATTTCGTTTGGTTTTGAGGTAGCCGTATTATTGTTATCTAAGTAGCTAGCATTAAGAATAAAGTATATCTAATGAAAAGTCATAATTAGTGATGAACAATAAAATTATATGATGGATACATGGGAAGGTAATGAGAACTGCGTGAACAAACAACACGTCTTTATGTTAATGTTTAGCTTTCATAGCAAAATAAATAGATATATTTAAGCTTACCAGTTGGAAGTGAGCATGCTATCGTGAAAAACATATCGATAGGTAAAACGCAGGTTCTTGGCATTAACAGGCGAGAAATCATGTCGAGATCGCAGCGTGAAATAAGGCAATGCACTTTGCATTTCTCCACAAACTATCACAGTCTAGGATCAACACTTGTAGCAAACGTCTTGCAATAATATGGCACCTGTATAAAAGATGAAAAACTCTTCAACTGAAAGAGATAGATTAGATGGTTTGTCGTAATATTGCCTCATCCATAAAATTTGCCAATAGTAGACCAATCAATATTTAACAAGTTATTGTATTTATTAGTACGTGAATTTTTCTACCCGGCACCTGCAAACTTTTTTGACCTGTGCAGACACGCCCTTCAAAATAACATTTCAGAACCGCACTTTTGTGGACAAATTACTGATATACAGCCTCTAATCCATAAGACGAAATTGCTAATCGACAAAGAAAACACACCAGTCATCAAGCTGGAATTGCTGATTGACTGAGAAAATACACCTTTTCGTATAAGCCAGAACTGCTGATTGGAACAGTTGTATTACATTACAGAAAGTCAAAAATGATCTTGAACGACAATTTCAAGAACTGAAAACCTCCAGCTATTGCTCTGCAAAATAATTCAAAATACATGTCCTAAATTAATGGTTGGAACGAGTCATTTTTATCTTAAGCGCACTTATGCTCTATTTTATACAATAACTCGACATCGCCGTGATCTTTGATGTGTCCGATTCGACTAAACGATATGCTTATGATCCGCCGAATCAAATATATTGGGTATCATGTTCAGGTAGATAAAATGAACATAATTCCATATAGAGCAAAAATACCTATATTTGATAGAATTATAACAAAATTCCGACATGCAATAAAACCAAAAATGCTTGAACTGAACAAGGTTTGCTAGTACATTTCAAACTTAAAAGTTCGGAATACGCATCTCGATCCACCACCTGATGGTTGTTTTAAAACTTTATTTTATGTGTTACATTAAATGAAGAAGAAAATATTTTCGAATCTTTTGAGAACAAAATCTCATTCGGGGCTTATTGCAAGGAATGAAGAATCACATATTAACGAGCTTGAAAGATTTATAATGGTAATATAAAAATAAATTATTATATTCGTTTAGAACGAAATCTCCATGACAATCATAATAGTGGTTAATTTAGATAGATTTTCTCATTCATACAGTAACATTGATGCAGTTCTTGTATCAAAATATCTTTTTTTTTTTAAAACTGAGATATTTAATTTTGTCTTACGAAATGTTTATTTATGGTCCACGGAAGGATTAATTTGACCATCTTGTTTGTGTACAAATCTGTCTGGACTCACCCTAATTATAATATGTATTCACTGTTCTTGCACATAACATTTCTTTTCAATATCGTTTAGAACATCCTTATTTTCATATCATATTTCTTTTGCATATGGTTATAAAGTCCTTCAAATGCCTATAATTATTTATTTTCCTTATAGTTTAAAAAAGTCTTTATTTGCATCTAATATTTCTTTTGAATATGGCTTAGAAAGCCTTTTATTTGCATGTAATTGTTATAACATAATATGCGTATAAACTCACCATTCATCACTAATAACGGTTAGATGATGCTTAAATTCTAATGATCAAGCATATGAAGTTTATCCGAAAGAATTTATCATTTTCTCTATTAAAATCTTCAACTGGAATGGGTTTGTTTTAAATACCCAAGCCTTTTACCGTGAAGAGGGTCATCTGAGCGACAAACTACTCCTCTAATATCAAACTTTGTATTTTCCGTCTTTAATCGCATCTTCAATATATCTTTACCATTGACAGGCAGAGAAATAACTTGTTCTACTTTCATCCATACCTAACAAGAACGGATGAAAGTAAACCTAGCTTGGGATCTATTATCATCAGGCTAGCTATTTCTATACCCAGCTTTCTTTGCTAACAATACCGTTAAATCCTATCAAAGTATGAAACATGTTGAAAATACAGTGAAAGGAATGACATAAAAAAGGTTTTATAATAGAGGATGATTATGTTGCTCAGAAAACACTATTCACGATAAGAAGAAAAGGTATTCCAATTAAAGGTTTTAATTAATAACGGGGTAATAAGTCATTTCGAAAAAGCTTAGCATGCAAGGACAATAGGTCGTAATTGTCGTATAACTTGATCTATTCTTTTAAAGACGCACTTAATGGAACATTTTTAAATTTATGTCGACTTCACTCCTACGTTCTAAGACTTCGAATTCGTCCATAATAAAGGTCATTGTACACACAATACTGCCACAGGTAAAACTGTGTAAGCAAGGGCAAACTAAGTATAATTAGTTTATTTTTATGCAGAACATCAATATTAAAATACTGTTCTATTGAATATATATATATATATATATATATATATATATATATATATATATATATATATATATATATATATATATATATATATATTCTTTCCTGCCAAAATAATGTTTGTTTTTATTTTCAGTTAGCACACCTTTTTCAAATCTCCTAAGCATTACATCAAAAATTGATTAACTTTGGCAGTTATAAACTTTAACAATGCACAGAAAATTCTCCAGATCTGTTTTAAAAATCTTGCGCTCATTTCGTCAATCCAGCTAGATAATTATTTATAATGACAGATGAAAGGTTCCCCCGACAGCGACATATATCTGAGTTGAGTTTCCTTACTTTGAAAATAATATCTGTTTAATAAAACTCCGTTTTCAGTGTTGGAGAATATAAATAAGCAGGCACCATAAACGTGGCTGTTTTTCGTATTGACCAAGCAGCTCATGCAGAAATGAATCGCATCATCTTATAGAATACCACTTTAAAAACTGAATTTAATACACCAGACGTTTATGATAAGTTCTCGTTCTAACAATAACTTCAAGCAGTAAAATCTCTACGGCATGTTTATCCCTGAGTGTTGAGCAATCTGGTGAAATATTCGATATGAGTATAAATGGTGTGTCGGAGAGAGTATAAGACCAGCATATGTGTTAGTTTGTATACTTTATATTACCATCGTGTGTAGGAATAGTAAAACACCCAGGCCTACCTAATACCATTTTTAAAATGTATGGTACCATCCTCTTGAGAAACACCGAGCAATATCTAATAATGCTTTTCAAATCTCCTTTTCCATCTCACAGATCCAAGAAAACCTTGTACTTCTTTCCAAAAACAATGTTAACATCTAGTGTAAGTAGAATATATCCTAGCACGCCATTACTGCTTTCTAAAGTTTTCAAATGGGTTGTCTGTTATTATTCTATGAATCGTGTTTCTTTATTCATTTGATTTCTTTGCTTCTCATTCTTTTGATCTTTCTTTGACTTTCAATGATGTGGGTCTTTTACTTCAGAGGTACACATCCTGAAATGTGTACTAACCTTCCTGTATAATAAGCTTAGTTTGTAACATTAAATTCCCTGCAGACATAGCCACCTACAACGTTAAAAATATATTTGCTTCTGTTAAAGTCCCATTATGTTCATACGGATATTTTCTTAGCTATACCGATCGCCATAACTAGTGTACTTTATCAACTTGTTACCATTTAACGAAGACGACAATTTTCCACTCGGCCATCCATTTACGGTGTCTTGTTGCAAATATATATTCCGATTACTTAAGTAAGTAAGTACATGGTTATCATTGTAATGTACCTAGCTTGTTATGTCGTAATTTCGGCAGCCCGTTTGTTATGAGTGAAATACTAACCTTCTTAATAATTAAGGAGACTAGAAATAAAACATATCCTTTGATATATGTAGCTCTCTACAACTTTTAAGTCGACGGTAATGTTTATAAAAAAGAATGTCGTGAGCGTATAGTAACTATATTGCGAAGAAAATACCTCGACTCCGTAAATTGCCGAGTATTTTCGAGTTTTGATGAGACAACTGATCACGTGGTCCCGTTACGCAATACTAGCCAGTCCTCGGAATACAAACAAAAACTTGTGATCGGCACAGACATCAAGCCGTACCAATTTGAAACATTTATGGATGACTCTTTCGTTGTTCATGTTGCTGATGACGACAGTTGTATGCAGTCTCAGTCTTAAGTGATGATCAAGATAACACTGACAGAGTTGTAGGAAGAATGGCAAACACCGATTAGATTTTAGATCTACCATCATCGTATTATACTTACATAATATCGTCTAATAATAGTGCCGTTATGCATCTATACTTATCATCTAATAATAGTATCATTGAATACTCATTGTTTAATAATAGTACCCTTAGGCATGTATACTTCTAGTCTAATGATAATACCGTTATGTATGAATATTCATCGTTTAATAATAATACCCTTATGCATATATGCTTATCGTCTAATAATATTACATTATGCATATATCTTTATCTTCTAATAATATTATGCATGTATACTTATCGTCTAGTGATAGTGCCGTCTAATAATTTTTATTTAGAGTATGTCCATTATAGTATGATCCACGGAGAAAAATGCCATATTTAGGCATTCCCATATAATTTAGACATGCTCATGATTAGCGAAATGGGATCTGTTTGTTTATTTAGAGTGGGACTAATATATTTGTTAGTTCAAGGCAGTACGTTCTGATGAATAGCCAAAGGTATGTCTGGAACAGCACCAATGTTTAGTCTTGACCAAGTATTTACCTATCCAAGACCAGCCTTTTATAAGGATCCCTCTCGTAATATTCACTTGAGAAATATAATGAGCACAGAGAGCTGTACGTGTTTGATTTGAAATCAACTCGCTTGCAATCATTTATCCATTCCTTCTTTATGCCTTTGTCTTTTAGGGGAAATATGTAGTCCAAAGCCTTTACTTAGTGTGCCAGTACACCCCTAAGCAACGCAAAACAGCATTGTCTTTTACATGAAATGAACCCTAGTAAATGGCAGTCGGGATGCTGGAGTCGCTACTATGACGTCACATTACGAACGCAACCGAATGGACGCGGAAATTATGCATACGAGGTCACGGGAATTCAGCTCCCAGAAAGTGTGTCAGTAATAAAATATTTGCACTAAGACTGGAGATAACGCTTCAGAATAAGATTTTCTCCTACAGTTCTTTTATTATTATTGTATATTTCCATTGATTTCTATCTAGTCTCCTTTAAGTAAACATCGACCGCTTCAGTGGCCTAAGTGATTAGACCATCCGCCTCGGATACGGGAGGTCGCGGTTTCGAACTCCCGCTGAGTCATATTAAAGACTTATAAAAATGGAACAAACAGCTGTCGCGCTAGAAGCTCAGCATTAAGAAGTTAGTGATAGGATTGGCCGGCCTGGTGTCAGAATAATGTGACTGGGTTGGACATGATACAACAAGTCTGCGGCATGATGCCCTGTGCTCGATATTGCTATAAACTGCCACACTGCAGACATCGCAGATATATCATTGAAAAATTGTTCAAGCTCCATTACAGATTGAAACCGCACACCTGCACACAACTAAATGTCGTTGGTTAATTCTATGCATGGTTGATCATTCTTATAAGGAAATATGTTTCTCATTATGTCTTACTTTACTTATTTAGAATGCTCTAATAAGCTGAAAATAACCCATTTAACAACTTTTATCTATACATCAATACTTTGTGGTATAAATCATTGGCGATAAGTCTGAGATACAAAACACAGCGGGTAATGACCTTCTTACATGTAAACAGAGAACATTTGGTTATGAACAAACTAACCTAATACATTGCATATAATTGCTGACCATGGCGTCTTCCTTCATAGATGTTACCTTTAAAAGACCCTTGATATACTTCAATAGTAAAGACGAATTTTTATTAACTTGTTTCTACGAATAAAACCATACAATCTAATATAACAATGGATAATATTCAGACGCCTTTCTCGGTTCATTTTCTTTTGAAGTTCAGGTCCAAGGTTATTGTGGAATGCAAATACCCTACCTCCTATTTCATCACTGCCCCATTAGTAACTTGGTTTCATTGCATTGTTTTGTAGTTTCACACACACACACACACACACACACACACACACACACACGAAATAACGTTTAAGTTTGATTGCAAAACTATAATAAGTATGAATGTTTCTTTATGAATTCACACAGAAACAAAATATGTACTTTGATCTTCATTGTCTTTTAAAAGAATGGATTTGTGTGTTTGACATTTTGGATCAAATGCTCATCTTGGGCTTTAAATCAATTGCTAATATCATTTATGTGTTTTTTCATGTCTGCAACAAATGTAAATGTATTAAAAACGAGGACTAACGAGAAACATGCTAATGTGTTATACTTATAGTGACATTTAACCATGCGAATGGCCCACGTTGTTTGATTGAGCGACCATGTCAGAGAAAGACGAAATTCTTCAAACAATAATCGTTGTGTTTTATTGCAGTACAATTTGTAACACAAGAGAATAAGAATTTAAGATCAATATCAAAATCACACAAACGTTTCAAATGAACAACAAATTTTACAAAACCTTTGTACCCGCAGTTTGTTGAATCAGTTCAATAATGAATTGCTTTCTAGTACATTTAATTTTTAAAATTCACATCTAACAATTTGAAACGGACACAAACTAAACCAAAATAATGTCGGTAGTATTTACTTGTAGAAGAACAGTGTAATGTTTTAGTCTTTTCCTATTTAACTCAGTAAGTCAGGATCCGGGTTCAAACTCATACAGTAGAAGGATAAAGTGATTTCAACAGTTTTTCTGAGCAACTACTAATTTAAAATAGTTATTTTATTTTCTTACTCAATGAGGACATATCAATGACGACAATAGTTTTATACAAGCAGGCAATTTGGAAAGGCATAGTGTCACACAATGATAATCTGTGAATAAAATTATATGCACCCAGTAGGCATCTGCTTGCAACAAGTATATATGACATACAACAAGAATACCAGGGACTGGTAAAATACATATGTTTTGCACTTGTTTATGTTGTGCTTAAATATATGTGCAGTGTTTGTTTTACAGTTCTTGTCCGTGTTGTGTTCCAAAGCCTGTATTAGAGTCGATGCCTACGGCGACTCGTCCAGCACAGGTCCTTCAATAAAACATGAACGAGTACAATAAATATCCATAGTGATATCACCAAGTAGGTATAACATGCTAGTCAAAAGATGTTCGTGGTAAGATTTTCTTCATGTCATTTGAATGCATTGAAAATAATAACTGAAACAGCTTGACTCATTGTGATATATTTTCACACTTGGTGTCCAACATGATACAGATTAATACTAAACAAACAGGCTATGTCTAACATTTATTTATATGCAAACATCAATACACGCCTAATGAAATAGTTGGGGATATCCACCAAAATTTGAGAGACTATAATATGAAAGAATACTCGGATGGATGGAAATCTAGATATGTCCGCATAATGTTTATTCGATATATGTATAAAACATATATTGCCAAACTTTACATGGCTCTCTTACAATTTGGTTGGTTTACAGAGCTTGTAATTCAAAGATGCTCGATATATATCGACATGACAAGAATGTTTTTGTTTAGAAATGGGAAGGTGCTGAGTATAATGAAATTCTATATCTAGCCACAAATGTACATTTTCGTAATTGCTGATCTGTTATTGTTGTTTTCATTTTATTTTTAATGAAAGTAAATGGGTTTTCCCTCAAATTCAGTGCAGATTAGTATATGATAGAAAAACAACATAAAACGTGTGTTGTTTCTTCGAATTATCCTCGCTAATGCCTTATTACATGTGCAATAGTGACAGTTTCTCATTTGAACTGAAAGGGAAGACCGATACCAGCACCAGTTCTGAAAAGACATTATAATAAATACAATTACATCGTCATCATCTTTCGATGGGAGAAATTTTAATATATGCAATTCGTTTGTTGTCAGTCTAATTATATTTCGTAATTTTCCAGCTATATCCTAATTTTCTATTTTAGTATTGTACTATATTATTTCATCTTTACCATGTAGAAAGGACATATTAAACGTTTTGTATTAGTTATTTCATCTTGACGTAGTAAACAACTGTTATCGGAAATTATCAAATGCGCTTCTGACACAGAAAGGAATAGTAAGTATTACATGTTACGTTCAAATACTTTCCTCTGTCAGTGATCGCACAGGTTTCACTTGCATCATTGTAATTTAGTGGATAGCTATAGTACCGTGTCTTTGTTTGGGGCTGTTTGGCCATTCCACCACCTCCACACAGTGTTTCCCATCGATCTTTGAAGTCCAATCCATACCCAACCTAGTGCCTTAAGTATATATATATATATATATATATATAACTAACTTATATATATATATATATATATATATATATATACATATATATATATATATATATATATATATATATATATGTAAATTAGAGTGTGCGTGTGTGTAACGAAGATTTTTTTACAGCAAGCTAACCAACACACATACTAAATCTTATGATTAAATGAATTAACCTTAAGGAAGATTTGAAGAGACGCATAATGCACGTATTACTAGTCATGATATTTATCAGCTGTAATTATCATACACACTTTATATGCATAGAAAGTAGGACACCCTGGACGTTCCTGAGCTCTGTTGGATATATGAGTCTGCTTGCCAGATCCATCAATTCCGTTGAATGGTTGGCAGAAAACTTAACGCAAATGCATAGTGGTGGACGTATCCTTCAGGTTCTATTCTGTATTGATGTAATTACAAAAAACGGATATGATAGTAAAATAAT
The DNA here is from genome assembly GCA_016617855.1 of Megalonaias nervosa. Taxonomy (NCBI): domain Eukaryota; kingdom Metazoa; phylum Mollusca; class Bivalvia; order Unionida; family Unionidae; genus Megalonaias; species Megalonaias nervosa. Next base: position 29,010 of record JAECUM010002754.1, on the reverse strand, counting down.
TATGTGTTCATAGTAGTAATATTGAATGTACATGAATTCATAATAGCAGATTGCACAGTTCTGTTTGTGATTACAGCAATAGGTTTCATCTCCTCCACTCGTTGCTACATCACTTTTTCGTGATGTTTGGAATTTCTCAGACTGACTCTGTAGTTTGAAGACGATTGAAAAATAAACTAGTACTAATAAGGTAGTATATTCTAAAAGCAATACTCCTGTTCACCATGCCGCCAAAATACTGAACTTCAGCGTCATTCCTGATGATAAGCAGCTTAGCGTCTTCTGTTTCGCATGTATCCATTGCATTCCAATATAACTTTCTTGTTTCGGTGTGAAGCTAATAACACACTGCAAGAATTTGCTTGTATATATCGTCTCCATCGCAATGGTGTGGGCCTGCAAGCAAGAAAATAAGCAAATTAACTAAATTTCACATTTTTCTATAAGCGCTTTAAACATTTGATTTACATTAAACGAACTGAATCGTTTATGCGTTTTGCGAATTGGAGCTGACAGAAAAATGATGACAATCAATCAAAGTCCCTAAATGCATGCATATATATATATATGGAGAAAAATAACACACCTTGTGTGCAATGTAACAACAGTGCAAGCTTGGAACCATAATGTTACCTTCGCTAACACTTGCAGATGCTGTGCAACTCCTGCAGGTCATTAGACTGTGAGAAAACATATGCAAAATATTAAATATACTAGAAAGATTTATCATATAATGTCATTATATATATATATATATATATATATATATATATATATATATATATATATATATATATATATATAATAGTATTGCATTTAAACTGTTCGTAAAAACCAGTTAGATCTACCAATACTCTTGGTTTTTCAAGTTGTGGTCCTTCAATGACGCATTAATATGAATATATACATATTGTTTCAATAATAGATTATCGTTTGTTTTCTCGTTTTTATGATCTCTAGATCAGTGACGAATTTCCAAGTTTTAGTCATTAACGACATAAAGTAAATAAGGAGAACATTATTAATAAAGCCTGCTTTTTACCCGAATTTGACATGAAAACCCTCCTGCTTTCACCCCGTCTCTTTCTTTTATTTCTCTCTCTCTCTCTCTCTCTCTCTCTCTCTCTCTCTCTCTCTCTCTCTCTCTCACACACACACACACACACACACACACACACACACACAAACACATACACACACATATATATATATATATACAAGTAGTATGAGTAAATGAGCTTCCTATCTCAGATGAGGTTTCTGGCTCAGAGACCCCACCTCCACCCCAAATTTTTATCTCAGAGACCCACCAACCCCTATCCCAACAACTATTCCATTTTCACCAACCAGGTTTCTAGCTCAAATACAAATTCCCTATCCCTTTTTCACATCATCGATTTTTCCTACCAGTAGATGGATAACATGGAACAGCTGTTTTTGAATTTCAAAGCTTGTATTATCGATCGGGGAAATGTATCATATTACGGAGACTTGGTTTGATTTTCCCAGCTGTTTTAGAAAATTACGTAATGGGAATCCCAATGACTCATCACAGAATTTCTAGAACATGTATAACTTTGTTAGGTAAAAGATCGCGAAATTTTCAATGACTCATCACAGAATTTCCAGAATAACGCTATAAAAGACAGATATTTTTCTCCGTAATTATTTTGCAAGTGGATATGTACGTGAGCAGGTAAGTAAATTTTTTTTTTATGATTATTTTATTTCATACCATATCATTAACATAGATTTTTTGATAATTATTTTCATACCTGCTGACTCTCATTGGTAGAATATCTGTTAACATACTGTCAATAATACGAAACTCGCGTATTAAATCGTCCATATCATATTTTACGCCTCGCAAATAAGATCGTATCTGATCAAGTAATTTTTTATAAGTGATACTCGCTGTTTTGCAGGCATTTTTTTTAGTCAAAAGTCGAGGTTCAATTTTTTTACACGCTGTTGCAAGAGAAACGCCAGCACCAGATATTATTAACAAGAACGGATTTAATGATGCTTCACTTGAAATTATACCAGAGCCGGTCATTAACAACGGTAAATATGATATTATCCGAAGCATTTTACTATAGTATTTGTAACATTTTTTCATGCACCAAAGTTTTTTATGATAATATCTGTAATATTGTATCAGTGCGTCAACATCCTGTTTTGGAATTTCCTCTGAAATATGATTCAAATCAATGATCTGCTTTTTCATTATACAATATTTGTTTACAGATTTTATACAATATCAAAAACTGTAGCACCAACAATTGAACCAAGAAATTCACGAAACTTATTATTGTCAGCTAGAAACTCTCTGTACTTGTCATAAACATCTGATGAAATATCCTTATATCATTCATCTGTCAGTTCCTCATTTTTCTTTAACCAACTGTAGGAATCAAACGTGATTCCTACTTCACGTTCATAAAAATCTGTTTCATTTACCAAGTTACCGTATTCTCTTTCTGTTTCATCAATAAACCCAAGTACCAAGCTTATTTGATTCAAAGTAAAATTTCTGAGGACAAGCTATTGTCTCATAATTGCATACGCGACTATGAAATTTATCAGCATTAATTTTTGGAGTGATTTTCGTCCAATAAAGGTAATACCAGTAGAAGCATTTACCATAAGAAATAATTTTTCGTATTGTTTTGTAAATACTTTCTCGACTTCATTGTAATAATTTCGTAATGACAATTGTCTGGAGCGTCGGAGCGATGGAAGTGGAACATCATCTTCTTCACTAATGTCGTAATAAGAATTAAACTTTGCTTCAAATATTGTTTGATTGACTTTCTCAAAAAACTTTTCTCGCTCAATATCACTTAGATTATCAATTCCATTGTCAAAATTTTTTATTATCGCTAGAGATTTGTTAACAATAATCTGATCAAATTCTGGGTCTTTTTTACGCATCATTGATAGAAGTGCGTTCGAGTATGCTTTTATAATTAACTCTATATCCGCTGTCATGGTAAAGATTTTAACTAGTGTTTCCTTGTCGTGGCAGTACATACCGAGATACTTAAAAAATTCTCGTTTTAAAAAGTTATTATATAACTCCTTGTTCCTTTTTCTTCTTATTATCCTAGATTCCGCTAGATTGTTGAGACGATTGTGGTTATCGTTTACTTTTTCATTCTGTGCTATCCGCGTTAATAAGTCTGATCGTATTATCAAATCTGTATTTTCACTATTAAGCTCAAGCAATATTTTTTTTAGCAGGATTTCAACTTATTTTTTTTTCTTTTAGACAATCGTCAGGATGACAGTATCTGCTTATTATATCAAAGTTTTCTTATTGCTTTTATTAGTTGTGGTCCTCGCATATGCATAACAAGAATTTTTTTTTTCATCTGATAATGGAGAATTTATCATTGTAATTGTAAAATTTTTAGTAGTGTTTATCACACGTGCAGCTAGTGATTTGTTTCCAACATCTTTTTTTGGGTCAAAAATATTATTATAAAATTCTCTTGCAACGGTTATAATTACTGGTTCAGATATTTATTTTACAACGTTAGACTAAATTTAATCACAGTGATCATACCTGATCATCAAGTGTATATATTTGAAATGCTGTCAGTCCTGGAAAGGGATGTTCAGCGGCGACAACATAATCTCGAAAATACAAGTACTTGTTGACAGTCTTTTCTGTTGGAATCATAAAGTATTGTGTTGTTGAAATATACGTGTTTTCTGTACTATACAACATTGTCCAGTCAATATGATCTTTTGATCCTTCCAATCGCCAATTATAAATTCGACCAACACTAGCGTTTAATCGACCGCGCAAATGAAATTGCTAAATGACAACTGCAATGGGACATTTAATTTTAGTCCAAAAGTTTTCAACTTCTCCGTTAGTCGTCCATTCCTGTCTATCAGAGAAAGCGTGATGAGGATAATTTTCAGGATAATATGATGATGCGCTTACCTCAAACCCAACTCGGTTATCAGTTGCCTTAAAAAGTGTTGGAATATACACACCATTGTTTTTAGTTCGTTTTACAGATATACTATCAACATATGATTAATTTGCAGATCATTAGGGTTAACTGGAATGTAAGTCGTAGTTATCTTGTTGGCTCTCATATTTATGTTACCTGACATTGGTCCACCGGATCGTTTAAAATACGGGGTGAGTTCTTTTAACTGAGCGTAACTAATAGCATCAGTTTCATTAGCTGGTGGCGAGGTTGTTGGTAATCCAGTTATTTTTGAGTTATTGCTCATTATCAGGTTACCTGTCATTGTGTCGCCAGCTTTATTGAGCTTGTTATCGTCAACAGATTTTAGTTGCTCATAACTAACCGCTTGTGTGTTATCAACATTTGCTGGTGGATACGCAGTTTCTAATCCAATGATTTTTTTACTGGACATGTTAATGTTACCTGTAACCGCTCCACCAGTTTTTTCAAGCTTGTTATCATCCACATACTTTAACTGTAAATAACTTACCGCTTGGGTTTGATTTAAAAAAAGTTTCTTGGCGGATACGCGGTTTCTAAATTTATAAATTTTTTTCCTGACATATGTAAGTCACCGCTTAAAATTCCTCCTGTCAATGATAGTTTGTTATTATCGATCGTTTTCAGTTGTGAGTAAGTAACAGCTTGTGTAAGATCGACCCTTGGTGGAGGATAATCTATTTCCAAACCAAGTACCCGTTGATGTGACATAAATAGGTTTTCCTGTCATTATGTCACCGGTTTTCTTTACTAATGATGACGTATCAGTTATTGTTGGTTCATTATCGGAAACAGATCCTGTAAGTGATGTTCCAAACTTTGTGTAATAGGTCATATTATGTAAATTATATAACATAAAATTATAATGGCGAAGTCATCAATGTTAAATTTTGATACTGAACGAATAATCAAAAATAAACACAACATCGAACTTCCAGATTGTCATTATCTTATTGTTGGTCGTACGGGGTCTGGTAAAACAAATCTGTTATTAAATCTTTTGCTCAACGGTAATTTTAACTACCATAGGGTATATATTTACACAATTAACCTACAACAGGATAAATACAGATTATTGAGCGAGTACAACGATAAACTTCGTGATGAGCTTGACGCTGGCGATGATATATTTTTAATAAAACAACCAGAAGAATTAATTCCAGTTGACGAACTTGATTTGTCCGAGCATAAAATAATTGTATTGGACGATATTCCGCTAAACAACGAGGAGATGAAGAAGATCAAATCTTATTTTTCATTATCGCGTAACAAAAAATGTAATTCGGTCTATCTTGCGCAAGGCTTTTACAACGTCGACAGATTTATCAGGCGAAACACGGGATGTTTTATATTATTTCCTGGACTAGATAATGTTGATGTAAGAAATATTGCAAACGAACAATGCGGTGATGTAACGAAAGATAAATTTATTGAATTATATCATCAAGCAACTAAAGACAAATACAATTTCTTTTTATTTGATAAGCTAGCGCGTGATCCGGATAAAATGTTTCGTTGTTGTATTGACATGTACAGACAAAATTTGTATAGCGTATGAAAAATAAACAATGGACAAGCATCAACAAAGAATTGAGTTACTAAAGAAGTTTGTTGAAACTCGAGCTGCTTTTAAGAAAAAAGTGGAAGAAGCTCGGCGTGGACAAGCTCAAGCGGAAGAAGAAACCACCAAATTTTTTAAACCGGTTACTGAAGCAGTACTTGGCAAGCAACCAGAAATATCTGCGTTATCTGCGGACGAGCTTAAAAATTTACAAGAAAAAGGTTTGTTAGGTTTACTCGGAGAAAGATCGAAAGATGAAACTAAAAAGATTGCAGAGGAACTTGTAAAAAACATTGCTGATCCTGTTGCACGACAGGCTGAATTTAACAGATTAATAAACAACCCTCTTGTGCTTCAGCACGCTATTGCAAGACTGACTGTCAATCCAGCCGAGTTAAAGAGGTTAATAGAAAAATTGTCAAAAGAAACTCAAGAATTATCCGAGCAACAAAAAATGATGAGTGAAATTATCATAAGAGATATGACTACTGAAAAAATGATAAAACTTTGCAGAAAACAAGCTATATCAAGAATAAATGATTCCGAATACGATGAATGTATTAAAACATATTTAACAAAAGACAAACTTACAGATTTTGATAACATTCGAAAATGGAGTGCTGACAATTACAATAAACTAGAAAAAATTTTAATCCATAAAGTTAATGATCTTATAATAGCTGAAAAGCGCTTAAAGAAGCTAGCAAAGAGGAATAAATTCTGGCTCTATTATATAGAATGAGAGACGGAGTTATTGCTGAAAATTTATAGCAAAACAGCAAGACAGTATCGAAATAAATCAGGAGATTATGGTAAAGGTTGGAATTTCAAAAGGTTGCTTTATAAGAATGAAAGCGAACGACCTAAAAAATTATCAGAGGAAACAACTGGATCTGGAGTTAAAGTTTTTGCATCCGCCTCTGAAATAGTTGGCAGACTTATGTTGTTATCATCGAAAGAATCTTGTAATGAAAGCACAGAAATCGACAACGAAATTGTTGATATATTAGATCATCTTAGATTGAGCTGATTACTAACATCATCCGAGTACGAAAGTTTACACAGTGATCTTATCTAACAACATTAATATAATGTCACTAACATTAACAACATTATTACTTGATTCATCGCAAACAACAGGAAACAGCGCAAACTTTTCTGTTTATTCCAATCCACCAATAGAACTAGATCCAAATAAACACTACGAAATTGGATTAATTTCTGCTACGATATGGAATTCTATAGCAAATGTAAAAACAGGCGTCAACGACAACTTTACATTTAATTCTGGCACTTGGGTGTATGTCAAAATACCTCAGGGAGCGTATAACATAACTGATCTTAATAAAATAATCAAAGAATTAATAACAAAAAATGGAGGCGCTGCAGACGATTTTGAGTTAACTCCGAACTATAATACACTACGAGCTAGAATCACGTTAAAAAATAATTTTATAATCAATTTTTCACCAGCCACTAGTATTGCGTCGTTGATAGGATTTAATCATGATATATACGGCGGTGGTTCTATTGAAAGTATATCGTATGATGGAGATTTACCTGTTAATATAACAGAAGTAAATACAATTTTGATTAATTGTTCTATTGCACAAGGATCTTATTCAGCGTTAGGAAGTCAAGGTCAAACAACTTATAGTTTTTCGCCCGATGTTCCTCCAGGATCACTGATGCAAATTACTCCTAGACAATTTATATACTATCCAATTAATCTTGAAAATCAAATAACGAGTATAACAATGCAACTAACAATTCAATCAGGTAGACAAATAGATCTTAAGAATGAAATTGTAACGTATTACTTACACCTACGCATCATCACTTCGTGATTATGGACGTAAATTTTATAGACCTAATTTAATAACAAAGATGAGACCAAAAAAAATTTACAGAAGAAAAATCGTAGGTGGATTTTTTGGAAATATGTTTACAACAGTTGCTGAGGATATACCAGGAATAGCGCGTAAAGTAGCACCAATTGCACTTGACGCAGGTAAAGCTTTTGCGACAGGGGTGGCAAGTTCAGCAGGCACCGCAGTAGAACAAAAGATCGCTGATAAGATTAGAGGCAGCCCACCTTCAAACGCGGAAACAAAACAAGCAATATCAGATATTGCGCCAACAAAAGAAACAAAACGAGCTATGATAGCTACAACAAAAAAAAATTATTATCACCACGTGGTGAAGAAATAGTACGTAAACTTGTAAAGAAAATAAAACCAATAACTCCTGCTGCTTTTAATTTGTTGCAATTTTGTGTGCCACACAGTTTTGTGTGGATTATAAAATAAATAATGTCATCTTAAAATTATCTCGATCTTGCCGAAGAACATGATAGTGACGACGCTGTAACAGAGTTCGAACACGTCGAGTACCTAGACGAAAACTCGAATGAACCAAATAAGGCTGGAGTTAGAACTTTTAACACAAGAGATGAGGATGTGTTTTTATTGCCGCACAAGGCAGTATTAGAAGCCCGAGGCCAGTTACTAACTGCGATAGGCGGTGATATTGCAGCTGGTGCAGAAATTGCACTTGCCAATAACGGTTGGAGCTTATTTAAAAGTGGACGATACCAACTGGCTAATCAAACCGTGGAAGATATTTCAATGCACTTGCCTATAGCAAGCACAATACTAAATATCGTCTCGTTCAGCAATGATTACTCAAGATCAGTGGCTACAAATATGATTTGGTTTAAAGATACCTGGTCTGGGACAGCTGCCTCAGGCGAATTTATTTCAAAAGGTGCTTTTACACACGACGCTAACGCTGCTGCAAATTCTGAGACCGTTAGAGGTTTTCTTATAGCGAATGCTGTAAAATTTGGTATAGCCGCACCTGCAGCAGATGCAAACGCAGACGCTGTAAGAGTTTCACTTACTGCTGCTTGTGATAATTTGGGTATAACTCCACCAGGTACAGCCGCAGATGGTGTTGCTATGTTGAATTTAATAAACGGCGTTATTAGTGCACGTAACATAAGATACAACGAGGGATATGCTAAATGAAAAGCATCTCGCCAAATAACAATGATGCTTCCGTTAAGTACAATCTTTGGATTTTGCCGTGAACACAATAAAGTTTTTCGGGGAATAAAACATACGATTATGTTAGATCGAGCTGATCAAAACGATTGTATAATGCACGCCGCTGGAGTGGCTGAAGGACAGTTTGCTATTACAAGATTAGAGTTATGGATGCCACGAGTTGTTCCATCTGTAGCCAAAACGATGGAACTCGAATTATTATTGACGGTGTACACAAAAAGATATATTTCCAGCAAAACAGAATTTATCAAACAGCAATTCCTAACGCAACCGATTACACCTGGCGTGTTACAACCACAGCTAACGAACAACTACCTCGACATTTGTTTATTGTATTTCAACAACAGGAACGTCGTTATGAACAGTTAATGAACAATTCCTTGTTTGATAACCCTGATGTCAGATGAATATTTGTTAGAGTAAATTCTAAACAATATCCCTAACGTGCAATCGAATGCAATTTTGCTGAAGACGCCACCAGAAACGTATCTCGGCCGTATATGTACCTTATGGAGGCTATGCAAAACTATCAGGACACAGACAGTGGATCTCAGATATCAGTAGAAAAATTTCGATCACTGTATCCGACCTTTTATTTTGATATATCAAAGCATTCCGAACGAGCTATCGGATCGACTGCTGATATTGAGGTCACATGGACACTTGGCGCAGCGCCAGGCGAACCACATAATGTGTATGCGCTAGTTGTCAGTGATAGATTCTTGATAATTGACGCGACTAAAGGAAGAATGACGATCCAAGTGTATGTATTGTATAACAAACAAGGATAAAATAATGAAAACCAAGTACACAACTAGAGAAATATACCTAACGCCAGGCTAAATTAAATAATTATCAGCAGCCGTTACCAAGTGTAACTCTGTTTCTCTAATGATATCCCCAGCGACTTTTGTCGCTGGGACTGATAAAGTTACAGCAGCAAAAGTAATGCTGACACAGCAGCAAATAAATAAACTCGATCATGGAAAACAGTTTGTTCTTAAACAATCTGTTTCACAAGTAACAGCGATGTCAAAACATGGCGGATATCTTGGACCAGTACTTTCTGTAATAGCTAGCACTATTTTACCAAAAATTATACCTGTACTAGGAACACTGGGACTAGCGGCAGCATCAGGGGCAGTATCAGGAGCAACTAAAAAGGCGGTATCCGGAGACGGTATCAAACAAATCCATCATTAGTTTTATGTAACAATAAAAAATAAATACCAGCTAGAAAAACAAAATCGTCGAAAAAAAGAAAACAAGAAAAACAAAACAAGGAGGATTTCTTCCTTTACTTTTAGCGGGATTAGCGGGAAGTATTCTCCCGAATCTACTAGGAATCGAACGTGGACTGACTCTACCAGGTACCACACGCCTTTAAGTAATTTTGATATAATTGAAAAATTGAATGACATTGTCGGATTTCGTGGAGTGTATTCTAAGGACGAACTTGATGACGTACCAGCAGGCGGTTCGTGCATTGCAAACATAGAAAATTTTAACGATGGCTCAGGCACTCACTGGGTTGCTGTCTACGATAATAATTATTTTGATTCGTTTGGACTTCCTCCGAGTGATCTTATAAAAAAATATATTTTTTAAAAATTTTAAAAAATAAATTATTCGTCTAATCAACTACAACTGATTGAACATCAGCTTGTGGTTATTATTGTATTATGTTTATCCGGAAGATGTCCCGAAGTGAAAAACTTCAGAGCAAAAGCTCTGGAGGTGATATCGATTTTTTAACGTTTATTTTGCAATTTGACAGACATCCAAGCAAAAACAACGACAATATAGCGATTAATTTTGTGTGACAATCGAATATACATGTCGCAAACTACAACGTATTGCTTAAAGTGCAAAAGTAAAACGCCTAACAAAGACGAAAAAATAGAAAAAACAAAAAATAACAGAACAATGTTAAAACGCATTTGTGCTGTTTGCGGTAGAAGAAAAAGTGTGTTTATTTCATTGCCAAAGTCGTCAACAACAGATTCGCTGACGTCGGGGTCTGGTGTGGATAAAGTTATTCTGGTTGATGATTAATCAGTCGAATTTTTTATTTTTTTAGGGTCAAACCTCGAGCAGATTTATACTTGATTTTTGGATTTTATTGATAAAAATGAAAAAACTCTCATTAAAAATTCTTATTTTGTTATATTTTTTACTGTTTTTTCTGATTATCACCTAAACTTTTACAGTTTTATCCAAAAAAAAAATCTAAAAATCAAGTACAAAAGCGCTCGAGCTTTGACCCTCAAAAAATAAGAAATCCGACCGATTTTCTCTTGCAAAATTTACTAAATTAGTCAAAAATTGATAGAAAAACAGTATTTTTTTTACAGATTTTCTCTCATAATTTTTGATTTCTTATAACAACTTTTTATGAAACAAAATAAAATAAAATGAAATATAATTGTGATTGTGATAAAGATCTTTGTATCGAACAAGATAAAATCGTCACGTACTGTCAATCCTGCAATCGCCGTGAGGTAATTGGCAGCGGAATTGACATTCACAAATTTATTGGAAAATTACTGAAAACCAAAGGGGGGTGGTGGACATTACCTGGCCACAAATACACTGGAGCGTACAATCCACTAGACAAACAGTTAGACGAAAACGATAATCCATTACCAGGACAAGAGCCTTATAATCAAGTTGATGCAATAGCAATGCGTCATGATATCTGTTATCGTGATAACGAACAGGATAAGCCTGGCTGCGATAAAATAATGTTAGATGAACTACGTGATATGAAACCTGTAAACATGAGAGAACGATTTGATAGAAAGTTTGTTTAGGGAATGATAGGAACCAAATACAAACTTGGACTCGGAAAATAATTATACGATGATCTTGCAGCTGAACTACACAAACCTAAAAAAAAAGTTTTCGCGACCTAAAGTTGTTGAGAACGCCGTAGATGATATCTGGGCAATAGATTTAGTAGATGTCTCAAATCTTGCTCAGTTCAACGATAACAATAAATACTTGTTTAACCTTATTGACGTTTTTAGTAAATACGCGTTTAGTATACCCGTTTCGGATAAAACAGGGACATCGATGACTGATGCGTTAAAGCAGATTATCGTTAGTACTGAAAGAAAACCGAACAGAATCTGGACCGATCACGGGGCGGAGTTTTTTAATAAAAAATTTGAGCAGTTCTTGGAAAAAAATAAAATAAAAAAATCTGTTACAGGAAATGAGAGAAAAAGTGTCGTAGTTGAAAGATTTAATCGCACACTCAACGAGCTGATACATAAACATTTGACAGCTAAAAATACAAACAGGTATATCGATGATCTTACACAGATTGTTGACAAATACAATAATACAAAGCACAGAACCCATTCCGCGTCACCAAATGACGCAATTAAAAATCCAATATTAGCAAACGAAAATATGTACCGCAAACATAAATTTAAGGTTGATGATAAAGTTAGAATTTCTCTGACGAAGAAAACATTTGAAAAAGGATTTACTCCAAACTGGACTGAAGAAGTATTTGTAGTTGATAAAGTACTTTTGACAATACCTGTAACATATGCACCAAAAGATTTATTAGGTGAGCCTACAACTGGTAGTTTTTAACGAACAAGAACTACAAAAAAACTGAACAAGATGTCTTCGTTATCGAACGAGTAATAAAAAAACGTGGCAATAAAAGCCTTGTCAAGTGGCGCGGGTACAGCAATAAATTTAATAGTTGGATACCAACTAAATAAATTATGAAATAATGTTTCTGTAGATTTCCTCGTACTTACGTTTTACAGATTTACATTTCACTGGTTTACGTAACGATATTAGATATTGTCTGCGATCGTCAGAGATAGTCATTAAGTTAAAAATCTTGACAAATATAAAATCGAATTTTATATTTTTTTGTCGGTCTGGAATTCTGATATTTAAAAATGGTTTTATTAGCCGCCAAAACAATTGATTCTCATCTACTTTAAAATTAAACTTCAAAATTTATTTTGTGATTATGATATTTTACGTTATATCAATGAGTTGTTGGTCTGCTGTAAATTTTTTTATCAACTACACCTACAATCTCATTTTGTTCATCGTCGTTGTTAAATAAAATGTCATCCTCTGTGTAGACTATAGCATCTCGTCCGCAGTTGCATTGCGGGGTAAAATTATCACCCTCGATTATATCGTCCGCGATTGTATCGTCCGCGATTGTATCGTCCGCAATTGTATTGTGGGCGTAAATATCAGCATGTCATTTCATCAAATCCATATTATAATATATTTTTTTCTAATTTATTGTTATAAATGACTAACGAGGTAAAATATCATCAAAACGTTGATATATTAAATTATGACAAATTAGCTAAAGCAGTGCGAAAATGTTTGTTAGGGTATAATTCTTATTCTGTTGACGTTATTGTTACACAAGGTGATTCCAATAAAATTCTGCTAATAGCAGCAGAAAAAAATAAACTTAAAAACAGCGTAATAATGACGCTGAAATTTAGTAAAGATGATGTTATGGCGTTTGCTCATAATTGCTTAACTAAAGCCGAGCTAGTAAATATATTTAATCGTCGTATTTGAAGATAATTCTGTCCAATGTCGATTATGATGTTGCCGATTTTGTTATTCCATCTGCGACAAATTTTACTGCCCTGGAATTAATATCAAAATGTTTTGCCGCAGCTGTTATTGAAGGAAATCTTAGTTCCTCATCTGTTTCCAGATTTATCGCAATGACAGGTTTAGGACATTTAAAATTTGACCCATCATAACCTCGTCCTCGTCTGCTATTTTCTTTAGGCGTGACAAGTTCGAAATTTATTAAACGATTGTTTGTTTTAATGCTGTTAATATGGTCGATAACTAGATTATTTGAAATAGGTCCGTTAAAAGTTTCATAAATAAATTTGTGCTAACTATAATGAACAAAATCGGTGTAATACCACGAACCAATACAACCAAATACCCCGTATTATTCATAAAACCAACAACTTTTTTAGTTTTTCTTTTCCGAATAATTCCTTTTTCAGAAGCCTCGTATAAATCAAATACCGGATGCGGCTGAAATTCATCTTGTAAAGACAAATTTTCAATGTTATCATCCGTAACCGCGCTATTGACATGATATACTCGTTGTCCTTCTGGAATTTCATCACAAAACAAAGTGTAAATAAAATCTTTCCTTAACATTTCCGTTCTCTGAGCATTATCACCTTTAACGCTAATCTTAAAACCTTATAACCAAACGGTTTTCTGTATTTGATATGTATCACCGACCCTAATATATTACCCGCGTACACGTTGTACTTGGGGTGAACGTAATAATACTCTTGCTCGTTTGCGCTTGTCATATTTTGTGTCATCATTTCTATAAGCATTTTATATCTCTAATTGATTTTTCAACTAGCGCGTGCGATATCAATTAAATATATAAATTGTTATATAAATATAATGCTGAAATTGCGAGATATTGCTAAAAAGAGCCTTACAGGAGAACCTATAAAAATAGCCACCGCTTTTGCAGGATTTGATAACAGATATAAATTTGATAATAAAAATATTTTAACAAATTTAAACTCTACAAATTTGTTTCATCTCCTATATCCGATTGTAACGCGAGAACTTGCAGTGCATAAAAGTGTCAAGCTAATAGTGCAGTATCATGTTATTTTATAAAGTTACGTGCACCTCAGAAAGATATACTTGATATAATCTTTGAAAATGAAGATTATATCAGCGAGATTACTGAACCATATTTAACAGCTAAATCACGAAAAATATTAGCTGGAACAAATATTTCGTCAGTCGCCGATGAAATACATCAGGAAATAAATAAAAAATTGGAGGAATTTACTGCATCAGGATTAGGTTGGAAATTTGAGATTATAAAAGAAGTTTTATTTCACACAGCAAAATATAACGTACTTCGCGATAGCTCTTACGTTTATCTTCCTCAAAAAATTAAAAACAAAAAATGTTGTATAAACGTAAAAAAACTTTGATAACAGATGCTTCCAGTGGGCTAATCTTTCTGCGATGTTTCCAGAAGAAAAAATGCTGATCGTGTTGACAAGTATTTTAGTCCCGTATCAAAATTAAATTTTAATGGCATTGACTTTCCAGTTGCAGAAAATCAAATACCAAAGTTTGAAAAGCAAAATAATATTTCAGTTAATATATTTGGTCTTGACGAGCGTGAAAACGTTTATCCAAGGTATATTTCAGAAAAAGCTTCGCAATCGACAATAAACTTGGTGTTTTATGGAAATCATTACGTTTGGATAAAAAAAAAAAAACTTTAACGGCCTAGTTGGCAGACAATACAATAAAAATAAAAATAAGAAATATTTCTGCTACCGTTGTTTACAAGGTTTTTCTAAGGATGAAACACTTCAAGAACTCCTTAAATATTGTGTTAATGTCAAAAGAATAACAACGCCAGGAGAAAAAGAAAAAGTATTAAAATTTAAAAATCACAATCATAAATTAAATATTCCGTTTGTTATTTACGCTGATTTCGAGTGTCTGCTTGTCCCTGTGGCAGGCGCAGAAAATGATCTAAATAAATCAAGCACTGGAAAAATACAACAACATGTTCCCTGTGGAGCAGCTTATAAAATAGTTTGTTGCGCTAACGATAATTTTTCAAGTCCAATAAAATTGTACAGAGGTACAAATCCTGCAGTGTGGTTACTAAAAACTTTAATAGACGATGTCAATAAAATTTTCAACAGATTATCTAAAATAGCTCCAATAAAAATAACATCTAAACAACAACTTGATTTTGATGAGGCAGTTAATTGTCATATCTGCGAGAAACCTCTAGGCGATGATAGAGTACGCGATCACTGTCATATAACAGGTCAATATCGCGGAGCAGCACATAACAATTGTAACTTAAAATTTCATGCGCCAGATTTTATCCCTGTCGTTTTACATAATTATGATAGTCATATCATTGTCGAAGCATTTGGCGATGAGGGAATTAAATCTAAAGTATAGGTAATAAAATGTATCCCAAACAATTTTGAAATGTATATGTCAGTTACCCTTGGTAAATTATGTTTCATTGACAGTCTGCAATTTATGGCATCATCATTAGACGAGCTTATAAACAGCGTTGTAAACACCGGTAGCAGTTTCAATAATTAAAAAGTTGCTTTGGCGAAGACAACGTCGTTCTGACAAAAAAGGTGTCTTTCCATACGAGTATCTCGACGACTGTAGCAGATTTGATGAAACCTCTCTCTCCGATAAAGAAAATTTTTACTCTCAGTTAAAAAATAAAAATATTACAGATGACGATTATAAGCATGCACAGGAAATTTGGAATAAATTTAGCTGTAAGACACTTGGTGATTATAATGATTTATATTTGAAAACAGACGTATTATTGCTAGCAGATGTTTTCGAGAGTTTTTGTAAAGTTAGTCATGAAAATTATGGATTAGACCCGTGTTGGTATTATTCTGCGCCAGGATTGTCATGGGATGCTCTGCTAAAAACAAGCAGGATAGAACTGGATCTCTTAACTGATGTTGATACGTTTAACTTTATTGAAAAGGGAATTCGGGGTGGAATTAGCGTTATAAAAAAATATGCGGTAGCTAATAATAAGTACTTGAAAAATTACAATAAAAATTTACCTTCAAATTATATTATTTATCTTGTCTCCAAGAATTTGTACGGTTATGCTATGTCAGAATCAATGCCGTGTAGTGGATTTCATTGGATAACTCCAGATCAATTTCTTAAAGAAACTGAAAAAAATTTACCAGAAAATGTCAGTTATTTTGTTGAAGTTGATCTTGATTATCCTGATTTGTTACATGATCTACATAACGACTATCCGTTTTGTGCAGAGTCGATGATGATCGATTATAGTTTATTATCGCCTGAACAACAAGAAATGACAACAGCAAAAAAAAAATCGATCGTTAATAAGCCAGTTCCAAATTTGTTAAATAAAAGAAATTACGTGATACATTACAAAAATTTAAAGCAAGCAGTAGATACTGGACTAATTCTGAGAGACGTTCATTGCGTGTTAAAATTTAATCAATCACCGTGGAAGGCAGATTATATTGATTTAAATACCAAACGTCTTGCTATTGCTACGACCGACTTTGAGAAAAACTTTTTTCAAGTTAATGAACAATTCAGTCTTCGGTAAGACGATGGAGGATATCAGAAAGCGAGTTAATATTGAAATTGTAAATGATGTAAATCAAAGAAATAAATTGTTCAACGATGACGGTTTTGTTAGTGTGAAAATATTTAATGAAAATCTTGTTGCAATACAGCGACGAAAGACAAATTTAAAGTTGAATAAACCGATTTATGTTGGTGCAGCTGTAATTGATATTTGAAATGGGTAATGTACGATTTTCCCTATAATTTTACCAAAAAGCAGTGGCCAGATTCGGAGTTTTTATTTACTGATACGGATTCACTTGTTTATAACATAAAATGTGAGGATGTTTATCAAGATATTTATAAATACCGTGACCTATTTGATTTATCACATTATCCATAAAGTAGTGGATTTCATGATGATGCAAATAAAACTGTCATCGGCAAGATGAAAGATGAATTTATGTTTGCGCCGGTTAGGGAATTTGTTGGACTAAGAAGTAAAATGTACGCCGTAATTTTAGACGACGATAAACTGACAAAAAAATCAAAAGGTATTCCTCGTGAGTATGTGAAAACGTGTATGAAATTTTATGATTTTAAAGCAGCGCTAAACATCTGCACTAATTTTATTAAAACAAATGTTATCAAAACAAATCATTACAAACTTGAAACAGATACAATTATAAAACGTGGACTAAGTAATTTTGGCGACAAACGCTATTGCGAGGATGGAATTAATACCATAGCTATTGGACACTATGCAAATTTATCTAAACTTTAGAAATAATGTTCGAAAATTTAACGTTAGCCGATGGAGTTAGCAGCAAAATTAAAAATTTAATGACAAATAACCAGCAATTATCAGTCGAATTTAATGATGAAATTTCAGGTATTTGTTTCAGTAAATTTGATAGAATGAAACTCTCGCTCATTAAATTAGATAACAGTAAATATTTTCATTACCTTGAAAAGTTGAGAGATGAGCTTATGTTAAAATACGATTATCTTCACGATCCGATAAGTCAAGGAAAATATACCAAAATAAATATTGACTTAAACCGGTCGAAGGTTTTTCAAAAGGTGGTAAGTATATTCTCACCAGGGTAGCAATGAGAGCTTATTCGAATGCCATGGAAAAGTAAGCGGAAAATTTAACATTTATTTGTATAAATATGATAATGAATCATTCTTAATATCTAATGTTGATGTTCTCATAATAGGTGATGAAGTTCCTTAAAAAATGAGAGATAACTCCGTCTGTCTTCCTTGTATTTTTGTTTATAGGATGGGCTCATCATTTTTTAACAATAAAAGGCTAAAAACACTGAAATATGAAAACAGATGGTGGTATGGAAATGTGATCTCAGCCCCCTTTTTATTTACTACTCCCCCTTCCCCGATAAAACATTTGTCAGAAAAATGCTAGAAAAATGTTTTCACTTACCTGTTCGCATATAAATCCACTTGCGGAATGATTACGAAGAAAAATTCTGACTGCCTTTTATAGTGTCATAACGCCTACGCAGAATTTCCAGAATAACTCAATCACGTGATTTTCTAGAACGTTCTGAAACTTTGTTAGGTAAAAGATAGATAATTTTCAGAATAACTCAATCACGAGATTTTCTAGAACGTTCTAAAATCAGGTAAAAGATAGATAATTTCCAGAATAACTCAATCATGTGATTTTCTAGAACGTTTTGGAATCAGGTAAAAGATACGTAATTTCTAATGAAATTTCTAGAAGAACGCCTTCGCAGAATTTCCAGAATAACTCTATAAAAGTCAGTCAGAATTTTTCTTCGTAATCATTCCGCAAGTGGATTTATACTTGGATAGGTAAGTGAAAACATTTTTATAGCATATTTCTGACAAAAATGTTAGCATAGAAGGTTTTGAAGGGGTAGGGGTGGGGTCTCTGAGCTAGAAACCTGTGATGATGTTGTACAGTTTTTTATCTAACATTTATTAATATCGTTATCAAAAAGTACATCAACTGTATTATCAATAAATAACATTGGATCAGTTGTCCATCCCGCTATTCGCTTATCGTTTTCGTCAGCAAACAAACATATTGATCCAGACTTGCTCGGTAAATTATAACCAACTTTTTTAATACAATCGCTTATTATTTTAGCTTGTATACCAGTATATTTAGAAGCTGATTTAATAGAGCCAAATCTTATAAAAAAAATCTGTTTGTTAAATTAAATCCAACACTTTTTACTGATGATGCATAATAAGACATTTTATATATAATATTTTATTGTTTAAATAGAAACGGCTGCTGACAAAAATGTTAACATAGAAGGTTTTGGAGGGGTAGGAGGTCTCTGAGATAAAAATTGGGGGTGGGGGTGGGGTCTCTGAGCCAGAAACCTCATCTGAGGTATGAACCTCATTTACTCATACTACTAAACACACACACACACACACACACACACACACACACACACACACACACACACACACACACACTTTCTCATGCGTAATTGACAAAATTGAAAAAATATGTGGAAATATGTGAATTGAGATAGAAAAAGAACGCGGGCTTGATGAATCCTTCGAAACTGAATTTAAACCAAGTCACCTACAAGACC
Organism: Megalonaias nervosa; assembly: GCA_016617855.1. NCBI lineage: Eukaryota > Metazoa > Mollusca > Bivalvia > Unionida > Unionidae > Megalonaias > Megalonaias nervosa. Next base: position 9,659 of record JAECUM010002754.1, on the reverse strand, counting down.
GTAGTTGGTCGTAACGGTATACACTTTCAATGAGATCTATCTAGAGTGTTCACAATACCAATGATACAAAGTTGCAATACTCTGCTGAGAATGAACACACACGTAATGTAAAAACCTATAATAATGTTATAAAATCAGATTACGTTCTAAATATTAAAAAAAATGTCAGAAGCCCCTCCCCCCCCCCTTGTCTCACTCACTGTACTGCTTAGTCAGGCGGTATACTAACCGACCAGCAGACAAAACATGGGGATGGACAATGAAATATGACCATTTAAAGTAGTTATGAAATAAGGCAGACCGTTCTAGTTCCATTATCCAAAATGTTGTGCAACAGACCATCTCAGCTACTTTAATCTCTTTCTAAAATTAAAATATCATCTTTAATTTTCTATCCAAATCAAAAGTGTGATATTTATTGTATTTTCTTGTACATATTTTATGAAAAGCATCCATCAATTTCTTCGCAGCCATGATATATTAAATCTCAAACTCAATTTCTGCCTGAGAAGTAATGGGGATACAATAATGTTGTGCTATTATTCCTTTCTACATAAATGCATAGTGATCTTTTACATATCATTGTCGCAAATTAACACCAATCATAGTTTTGAGGAAAGGGAATACGTAACCGGTTTGTGCTAGACTGCAATCGCTTGTATGCTCATGGCGATAAACGCGTGGCATCGTACAATTGTTTATCTGATCTTCATATATTCTACTTTCATAGTTGTCGTCAGTATATTGGGTTTGTTCTGCTTACGTAATTCATCAACATTTTACCTACGTGTGTAGCAGTTCCATCCTTGCTGCACAGCTTGACTCTTAGGGAGACCACGTTTGCATAACTGAGACCCCAAGCACTTTTCCAATGAAGGATGATGGAAGAATGACCTGCAGGAGTTTTTCATTCCGCAAAACAAGGCACAATCGATCAACGGGCAATCATTTTTCTGCCACAATATAATTGATGAGTCTTGGTTGTTTTCGGAGTCATGATCCAATTCCCAGGAGCTGCAAATGCTTGAATCTATAGAGAAAATTAAAGTGTCTTTTATAGTGTTTTCTAAATAAAATCGAATTTGCAACATCTGTGATTCTGAATAACTAGGTCTTTACTTTAAGAGTGTTTGGTCCCAATAATTCAGTTGCTACCAGGAGCCATGTTTATTTCCAATGTCACTTAAAGGGTCATTTTCAAGGTCTTTGTTTAGTGTGATAGTAAAATAAACGACAATTATATTAATAAGTACCAAGCTATAAAAATGACACTTAAACATATCTTCACAACCAGTTTCTTCATGTACATGTTATATACTTGTGTAATACTTCCAACATTTTTGAGGTGCAAAATCAGCAGGAGAATCCCGTTTGTATGCCTGAAATGCCAGCTTGACTTTTCATCAGAAAAAGATAGTGAAAGAATGGCACACAAAACGGATTCCAGTGACATATATAAGAAAAGAGAAGCAAGGAGATACGGTAGTTTTCATTCAGATGTATCTTGTTTTGTTATCAAAGTTATGATTCAGTATCCATATATTGCTTGAAATATCTTGGAAGATATACCTTAAATTAAGGTGTTTATTAGCTATGGGAAAATAAAAAACGTTATTGACGACAGCGATCCAAAGATAAGTTACGGCTGTCGAATAAAAATAAAAAAGGAGGTCATTAATCTTTTTGACCAATGGCGCAGAGATTATGTGTTTCGATATTTTTCAATGTCAATGTTGAGAGCCTGCTCACTACTCGTAATTCCTGTACATTAATATGTATTCATTTTAAAAACGAAGTGTCGACACTTACTTAAACTTTGACCATAAAATGCAAGAATCAATCTTGATACAGTATGTAAATATGAACATAGCGGAAAGAAGTTTAATTACAAGAGAAATCTTTAATAAGTATGATATTTATTGTTATATTATTTTGTATCTTTTATGAAAAACTTAATAGTTAATATTGGAAGGAAATCCAATATAATTCACTCACACCAATTTAAAGTAGTAAATCTACAGTTCGTGTCTGCCAACAATGATATGAATTTACAAATATCTGCCTTGAAATCTTTATATAAATTAAGCTTTAGCCTTATGCTTCCATAACAAAGCTCGTGTCAATTGTGTTTTTCTTCTGCTGTGTTTTGAGTCTTTTTATGGGGGTTAGGCTTGGTGTATGGCACTGTACTATTTCATTTGGTTGATGTGATGTGATGTGATTATGATTTTTAACGTAGCTTTAACAATTTTTCAGTCATATCACTACGATGTCTGCAGTGTGGCAGTTTATAGTGATGTCTAGCATTGGGGCATCATGCCGCAGACATGTAGCATGATGTCCCACCCAGTCACATTATCCTGACACCAGGCCGACCAGTCCTAACACTAACCTCTTAATGCTGAGCGCCAAGCGAGGCAGCTGTTAGTACCATTTTTGTAAGTCTTTATTTCATTTGGTTTTGCGGTAATCATAAATTTTATCTAAGTAGCTATCATTAAAAATAAAGTATATCATATTAAAAAATTGTATTAATGATGAACAATAAAATTATGTGACGGATACATGGGAAATTAATGGCAACAGCGTAAACAAAAAGCATGTCTTTATGTCAATGTTTAGATTTGATCGGTAAGAAAGAGATACACTGAAGCTTACCTTGTCCAACTGAGCCTGCTCTCATGAAAAACAAACCGACAGGTGAAACGAAGGTTCTTGACATTAACAGATGAGAAATCATGTTGAAATCACAGCGAGAAATAAGGCAATGTATTTGTATTCCTCCACAAACTATCACAGTCCAGGATCAACACTTGTAGCAAACGTCTACCAATAATATGACACCCTTATTGAAGAGGAGAAAATCTCTAACTGAAAGAGACAGACCAGATGGCTTGTCGTAACATTGCCTCATCCATACACAGTGCCAACAGCCGACCAATGAGATTATAATATTGTCATAGACTTTGGATTAACCAGTTGTGCACCATAGTGGGGTTGGGGTGGATATTTAGTAATGCATGTGAAATCTCCATTTATCATCAGAGATGTTCCTTCTAAGATATTATTGTTACATTTTAGCTCATTGGACCTTGGGCAGCGCAAGAACATGTAGTTGTGGCGAATTAGTTGCTCTGTGGTTACATGAATTTTAACGTATAGCTTCTCTCAATTTTTGATAATGCGCCACTTCATAGGCATGTTCTCAGACTTCCTGCGGTCCATGGAGTCAAATTATACTGAATTACTGGTTGGCTAATCCCATATTTATTATGTCTGTTGGAAATCTTTGTCAATAAGTTTTAGCTATTACCATGTTGATCATTATATTACACTTGGCTTGTCGAGGTTTGACATTTTACATTCAGCACCGTTTCTTGCACAAATTACATGCCCGTATTACCTCATTTAATACCAAATGTGTTTTCTCCATTATGTAGTTGCTTGATGGGAACACAACGACCCGTGTATTAAGTATGAAGTTTCTGGTTGTTCGTGTTTCGCGGTAAATGAACTTCATCGATCGAGTCAAGTTCTTATGGACGAAATTTTTGTTTGTTTGTGACCTATGACCTCGATGGTTCGATATTACAGGTTTGTGATTCACATACATTTACACTCAGATGAAGTCACAGTGAACGTATTGCCGAAAGTAATACTGACTTTATATAAAAACTGTAAGATTTATTGAGTAATGTAATTTGTTTTGTGCATAGTTGCAACCTCCATAGCAACCGTAATTCTTTCAGTATCATTATACCCTGTCATTGGTTTGCCACAGTTTATCCATTAGAGAACTGTTGTTGTGCTACTGAAATCTACATAGACAAATTAGGATATAGAGTTTTTGTCTCAGAGTGTTGTACAGAGTAAGATATAAGATGTGAGAATGTTTTATATATTGAAATATATCGAACCTTATTCATACGTGGTTGATATCGTAAGAATTGCGCTAGACTGAGGTTTGCCAGTTTGCCACATCTGATTGGTTGACGGATTGGGTCTGCCAATTCTGATTGGTTCAGTACTGTCACGTGGTTAAAAACCGAAGGTTATATATTGGAGTGGAAGACAGTACTTGTCAGATAACTGCAGAGCGCGGTCAAATTCAAAACCAGAAGTAACACCTGTGAAGTCCAACACCCTTTTTAGGTAATGGCATATATAAATTGCTATAATAATGACAATAATAATATAGGACTGGCAAAGTAATAATAATACTTTGAATTATTTGGACATTATTTAGGTGAAAAGCTATTAAAATAAGCAATACTTTGAACATCCGTGTTTTTCTAACAGTATGCAGAGGCAAGCATTTTGGAAAATTACGTAGGAAATGTTTGAATAAGTAAATTAACCTTCTAAATTGTCGTGCAGTTATCTCCCACCACATTGGTAACCTGGGTTAAACGAATACAAAGCAAATCTTCAACTCTCGTCTGTTGGGGTAACTTTATGAATTTCAATCATTATTTCATTTATTTAACATTGAAACAGACTTATGAGCAGAGACATTTTATCGAAATGATCCAGGAACAAGACATCGAAAATTAAAGTCAGCTACAATACAAGAGTGCAAGCAACGAGTGTTTCCTTGCAGGAGTGTATTTGTCTTACCCCAATGAATATTTTGTACTGGTGACAGCTTGTTACCCTCATTAAACATTTTTGTTGACTTTACTGTTGAGTGGAACTTCTTCAATGACCCCCCCCCCCCAGCAGACAGGAAGTAGAGGTCACTTACAATATTGATTTGTAGGTGAATGTTTCTAGAGGTCTCCTGCAAACTTTATTGATTTACGCAGACTCATCCTTCGAAATTACCATGTAGAACCACATATTCATGAACAAATGACTGATATAATGACCCCAATTCATAAGCCGAAATTGCTGATGGGCAAAAAAATCATTTTGTTAATCGTAACATACATCGTCACAAGGTTTTAACTATCGTATAACCATATGTATTCGTTTAAAGGTGCACTTAATGCATCATTTATAAATTTATGTTGACTTCACTCCTATGTTCTAAGACTTCAAATTTCTCCATAACAAAAGGTCATTACACTCACAATACTGCCACAAGCCATGTTGTGTAAGCATGAGCAAACTAAGTATAAGTAGCTTATTTTCATGCAAAACATCAATGTTAAAATACCGTTCTCTTCAAGATATCATGCCTATATATCTGTTTGTATGTGTGCAAAACGTCAGTGTTAATGTTCCGTTGTGTTGAAAACTACATAAGAAAAATAAAAATAAATTGAAAGCATTTTCTTATCTGTTTTAATTAGCCACTCCAAATGTTAGGTTTTTAGTCCAGGGTTAGATTTTTAAGAAAAAGCATTTCTTTAGTTTTTCTCATTGGCTATACTTGTAATTTAAAAAAACAGACTTTGTATATCTTAGCTATTTTAAGAAAACGTTTAATTTCTTTCTTTTGGTGTATTAATGATGAGTCTAATTTAGGTTGTAGATTATACAGCTTGGCCTTGTTGGTGCATTAATGATGAGTCTAATTTAGGTTGTAGAGTATACATTTTATATATTTGGTAAATCATTCACTTTCAGAAGCTAGTCTGGCCAAATTCCTTTCCCTATTTTAGTAAAGGCTGAAGATAGTGTGCTTGAGACTAGTTCAGGTTAACTTTTCGAACACATGGTGTCAGTCATTTTGATCAGTCTTTGTGCTTTGATCACGTACAATTTCCACAGGTATAATATCCAAAGAAATGTCGACGACAGTATACGAGACTAACCTAGGGAAATACCAACATTATATCCGATAGTCATGTTGCAAATGCAAACAAATTCACTTTACACCTGTCCTTATGAACGAACTTCATACTATCCGCAGAGTAGTATGGGTATGGTATATAGCAAACGAGAAAATTATTTAGATGGAGTATTTCCGGTGATGCACGCGGATCACACCATAACAAACAGATACATTATTTAACTTGGATGATGATTAAATTCAAGATTAAGACTATATATATATATATATATATATATATATATATATATATATATATATATATATATATATATATATATATATATATATATATACAGAGAGAGAGAGAGAGTCATACCAAAGACTTATAAAATGGTACCAACATTTGCCTTGCTAGGCGCTCAGTATTAAGAGGTTAGTGATAGGATGCTAATTTGTTATACTACCAGTGATATTTAGTCATGCGAATGGCCCATGTTGTTTGTTTTAGCCACGTAGCCCGGAGAAATATTCAAAATAAGCCCTTGACCACTGAATATTAACACTATGAAAAATGGGTTTAGATTGTGTTGTTTCTGTTTAAAAGCTGAAAACTATAATCAAAATTCTACAAGTATGTTCTCCACCAAAATCATTAGCTAGGTTTTATTTGTATTATTAATGCAGAGGCATTTTAAGTTGTCTGCAATCTTTCATCGCCAAAAACATTCCATTGATACCCTTTAGCAATTCACCATTCGTATATCTCATTAGTTACCTCCATTTTCTACAAGAATCGACTCCCCATACTGGGTATTTACTAATACATTATCTAGCTGACATTGCAGTTCTTCTAACATTAAATGATTGTATAGAAACTGCTGTCAATTGATTTAAAACTTTACATTTGGTTTTAATCAACAAAAACTATAAAGTTTTATATCTTTGTTTTTATCATCTTACAAGAACAAATACAATCCATATCTTTCCACTGCGTATTGTTTAGCAAAATAGCTACTATGGGGATGACGGAGTATATCATTGATACAATAGGAAGTTACCTTTAGGAAACAAAAATGTGTTTTCCATGCGGTTTACCATAATATATGTAAATTCGAATCCATTTATGTGTTATTAATATAGTCAGGGAGGCCAGACATTCATCTAGTTATAAACGAGGCAGATAATAATACAATCCGATCGATATTTTCTTTAATTTCCATTTTTTGTATTCCCAAATGACCATTTCTTTTGAAAATCAAAACTTTTAACGGAATGCTTGAAAGCACAGAACATAAATAAGATATGTAATATATTCATTTAATCTACAATACTTAACAAAACATATGAATGGAAAAAGGAAATATGACAATTATGATATATAAACACTGATGTTATTACACATAGCTTTAGGTACAATCATTATATTTCTCCAGCCACCCTTAAGATTGAAAATTATTTTACTAGCATTCGTCAGTAGAAACTCGAATCTCTGGGTGATAAAATGCTCATGAGGGTACTTTGAATGACATTCCGGAACGTCACAGTTAGTCTTACAAGGGGTAAAGTTGGAAATAACTTATTATTGGTGTGTAAAATACAGAACAAAAATAAAAAATAAAACATAAAATATTTCAAACTTTTTAGCATTTATATAGGAAATCATATAATGACTAATTAGATCCAATAAATTAATTTAATTGCCATTACAGCACTTATCCCAATCAAAGTTATGGTAAATTATAAGATCGATGAATGTTCATGGCTAACACTTATCCAGGTTCTAATAATCCAAAGCAAAACTTTGTATGTTAGTTTTACGGTAGACATTCATTTTATTTCTTGACACTTTCAAGCGTTTGAATGCAAATGGTTAAAAAAAATCAAAGGACTGAATACTATAGTGGATATTTGTTGTGCTTGACCGGAAGTAAATATTAACAACTCTTATATAAGCGAAGGTGGATAGAGAATTAGTTGATCTGTTGGAATCACGTTTTGGCCTATATTATGATAGAATTGACAAGAGTTGGAACAAGGAACATATTTTGATTTTGTACATAAATATTAACTCACACTTTGGGCTAAATTTGATTGCTTCGATGTTAGCTAAAAAGATCAATAAATACATCGAGTTTCTAGAAAGGTACTTTCATTTCAAACATATATCATATATATTATTTACAATCTTTACAATTTTAAAATATCTAATGTATTTTTTCACGACACGATTTATGGTGTAGACTGTTACGGTTCCATGTTCTTTTACTAACTAAATTTGTATCTTGCTAGTTTATATCTAACGCAGCGATGACGATGAATGGCAGGTAGACGCCAGGGTGAAATGGTATCTACAGTTTGTGGTGTTGTTTATCATGGTCGTCTGGGAAGAAGTTTTTCCCCAGTTGCGCACCCCACATGGTGCAGTTGAGATAGAATGCTTACCTGCTTTTCGTATCTCTACACACACATATAGCAAGCATAATCAACGTTCTTCGTTAGACCTTTCCACACATATGCATCTAATAGAATCAACGCACCTGGTTAGAACTTTCCATACATGTGTATCAAATAGAACCAAAGTAAGAATTGTACTAAACACTGGCACATAATCAATACATTTAAACTTTAATTAGTTATGTTATGTATTGTTAGCAAACTTAATACAATGTTGTAAGACAGCATTCTTATTCTAGATTAGTGCTGAAAGATAGACGTAAGCAGATGAAAAAGTTACCCATTGTTGGCCGCTTTATGCCAATAGTACAAACTAACACTGGTGATGGTTTATACCATTAAACAAACAAACAATAGGGAAAGAAATGACCTACCTACCAAACTACCAACATACATACATACATACATACATATATACATACATACATACATATGCCTCTTTAATTTATATTGTTTTCTTATCCTTTCTCCATGATTATAAGTTATGCATATCTCTTTTTTGTAATTAATTTTTTCCAAAATCAAGTTCATGGTCTACCTCACTAATGACATTAATTTTATAAACAACATTATGCATAGCTAATATTTGTACATGTTGGCAGAACAAATATTCCCGATCATTATTATTGGATGTAAGCATGTTTATTTGATTCTTAGTCTAGGACATTGGCTTTTCACAAGGAAATTTCTAAACTTGCTAACAAGTTTATTTAATTTTGGAAAGGAGCTAACCTACATCCTGGTTTTATTACTGGCTTAGCTTTCTATAGCATTGTTGTAGCAGCAGGCAGGGTGAACAGACCACTTTGTACGAGACCTTATTTTACAAAAATAAAGGTTCCTACAGGGGCTGAAAAATAAGGTCAATAACGCTAAACCGAACCTCCTAACTTTTATTATTACCGTATAGTTTGAAAAACGAATAATAAATCGTTTGGGTTAGCTCATTTTTATTATTTTATTTTTGACTTTAGCGGCAGAGAGGGTGAACCCTACAACTTTGTAGAGACCTTATTTTTGAAAATTAAGGGTTCCTACGAAGGCTGAAAAAAAGAAGTTTTTGCTTTAATAATGAAAACTTCTTTAATTGACCAGATTTTTTCACAATCTGGTCACATTCGTATGTCCTTCACCCTCTCTGCTGCTATGGTTTTTATCCAAAAATTATATCAAGTCCGTTGCGATATCTTGACCTAGGATCGTGTAAATTTATCGTTACAAAATCAAATGGAGGAGCTTGTGCTTTTGAAAAGAAATTTTTAAATTTGTTCATGTCCATGTCGCCTGAACACCAAGTATAATAAATATTTTGCAGCGTATGATTATCTACGCCATTAAACACAACCAAAATATTGCAGTTGTCTCTGATTACTTTTGGAATTTGTGTATATCTCTGTGTAACATAAATCATGTCTGTATTTTTATGTCTACCTCGTGAAAATATTCTAGCTGGATTTGATTGTTTGTCCAGCATAACATCATCATA